>JAQFXU010000781.1:0-40523 GCA_034693705.1 Spatulosminthurus flaviceps
TTAGTTACACAATACATACTACAAGCCAATCGTACTACACGCTAAGGAAAGGAAAGAGGAAGAAGCAGCATCTACTCGAGGCATTAAGCCGAGGACACCCAAAGAGGTTTAGGAATAGATTTATATGTGAAACGCCTGTAGCCAGGGCGAGTACATCAATTACATCATGGCAACGTCACATCCTTGAGATTTTTTAAAGAAAACGTATGGTTTATTTAG
Organism: Spatulosminthurus flaviceps; assembly: GCA_034693705.1. Classification (NCBI taxonomy): domain Eukaryota; kingdom Metazoa; phylum Arthropoda; class Collembola; order Symphypleona; family Sminthuridae; genus Spatulosminthurus; species Spatulosminthurus flaviceps. The sequence continues at coordinate 220 of JAQFXU010000781.1, forward strand.
GATCGTAACCTTATTATTAACTGAAACATTTTTATTAACTCCGACAAATTTATTCAAGTCTAAAAATCATTTTCACCCAAGACTAAATTTATTTGAGCCTAGAGAAACATTTCTGCCCCACATACGTTTAAATTGAAGTCCCAATTCAAATATTGGACCCAAGAAAAAAAATTGTAAATTATTTTTAATGATGTTTAAATTGTGGCCATGAAGCAAATCATCATGGAATTTATTGAAAACGTTGAATCTCTTCCAAAATAAGGGAAAAATTTTGAGGGTACAAAATTCAATGTGAATGTATGTTTTGCTATTTCAAAATTTCTTTTATTGTGAGAGAAGTCAAGGCTAATATGAGCTTGCTTTTTCCGCAAGCAAATTTTTCAACAAATTGGTTTTAGTCTGTTAAGAAGGTTGATTAAACCCCATTTGATTACCTTGGATAAAATAAAATACGAGATATGCACATATAATAAATATAATTTGTAACTTATAATCAAATATATTTATCAATAAACTTTCTCTAATAAGATTATTTTTGAAAAATTTTATCTGGTCCAGGAATTAAATTGAAGGAATTGATTTTTAGCAAGGTGAAGTTTTAAGAAATTGTTTTGACAAAAGATAAATGTTGCCTGGGCTCGAATAATTATCATAAATTATTTTGGAACAAAAAAAGCACTATTTCAAATTAGAATTTTTTAACAGCAATATTGACAGTTGGATAAATGGTGTCGAAATAAACTCTCACCAATTAATTTCACCCAGGGAAAAGTTTATTTGGGCCTGTCTGTAATACTACTGCGTGGCAATGGACTCAGTGGTGGCAAAACCCTGGGTTTTGGGGTTTTTGGGCAATTGGGTATTTGGTATATATTTACATCTCCATGTAAATGATAGGCAACATCATTTAATTGTTTTCTCGTGAATTATTGCTTTTACTTTATACTATAACATTGAAAATAACATTTAATCAACTTATTTAAATATAAATTATCTTATTAAAAAATTGTTACGAGCAACTTATATTTTATATCATATCAATGGAGGCGAGATGTACATATATTAATGATAAGTACACATAAGGTGCTTATTTAATAGTGAAAAGTAACAATAATAATTATTATTAAATGCAAATATTACACATAGTTAATAATTAATCGTTTAGTTCTAAAATACGGACAAACTAACTACATAATAGAATGATACATTACTGGCGCGCTTATTTTCCCCGCCTAAAAGTAAAAACCCAAATACCCAAAAACCCAAAATAATTTATCCCCGAAAATTACACAAAAACCCAGGGTTATTGGGTTTTTGCCTCGGCCAAAATATGGACTATCAGTATGTAACTTCATGAATGGTAATCATGTATTGTATGCATGTATTTGTTGTGTTCTCGAGCATGCTCATACACAAAGTATTACACAGTTTCCTAAGTTCGCGACTACAGGTTATTTGAATTTGATAAACTTATTTTCCTCTTACAATAAAATTATATCATTCTTTCTCCATACTTCTTGCATATGTCACGACGGAAATTATACATTGCTTCTAATTTTTCCTTATTCTTAGAACTTACAAAGTTAAGTAATCATGTATTGGTTGTATGCAACAGGTAACACAGAGCTAATAATTTTTTTTTGATTTTTTCAAAAGATTTATTACCCTGCGGAGCCGTATAAAAATTGATTTCATTACATGCATTTTAAATGTAGTTTACTCTCCTGGTTTTCCTTGTGTACATTCCTGATTTTTGATGACACACTAAGTTTTGAAAGAAACTGCCAGTAAGTACAGTTTTTTATTTTCCCAAGGCAAGGTATACAGCGGGAGTGTAATGTATTAAATTTTAAAATAAAAATAAAAAATACGGTAGTACATAATGCATGCTTGAGAAATTTAGCAATTACACGGCTTTTGTTGGGCTATTTTACAACACAGTTGTAATGCAATAACAAAGGAAAAAAGAGCTCCATACATCGATGCTCATAATCACATGATTTCTTGGTCTTATGTAAATATAATTATAAATAACGTATATAAATAAAGACGAGAGGACTGTGTAGCACCACTCTCACATAGTAATTGCTCTTTTCAACTCTACTAATTCAGAATCTTAATTATTTCAAACTCTCATACATCAGTTATTACAGAATGGCAAGACTAATTGGGGTTCTCATAGTCACCACCCTATTTTTACTACATGGTAGAGTTCCCGGCGCGGTTATTAATTCGGATTCCGAGCAGGATTTAATTTTAAGTCCCTTGATCAAGGCAGGTGACATAAGCAATTCCCGTGCTCAGGCTGAAGACCAAACTGAATTACTTTCAATTGGTTTTGATGTCAAAAGCTATAGCGGGTTTTTCACCGTTTCCCAGCAATATAATTCCAACCTTTTCTTTTGGTTTTTTCCAGCCCAGGTAATTCCCTAAAAGTGTCCATTATTATTTTCAAGCACGCAGTTGTGCCAAATCACCTCTGCCCGGACATTTCGATTTTGACCAAATTTGAACTAGTGATGTAAGGTACCACCAAAATATTTTTGAAAACACCATAAAAAACTACATCTTTCGCAAAAACAATTTTCCCTGTGGTATTACCACACTGGCCACAGTGTAGCAAAATGTGAAATTATTTAACATTGCTTAAATGGAGAGACATCACTTACAACGGTCTGTGGCCCCGTGCTATGCTAGCGTATATTGTAAATACAAAAACGGGTTTTTGTCCAAAAAATTACGTACATTTTTTTGGTTTTGCGCAAAATTTCACCATTTTCATTATAACGCGTCGAAATAATCCTTAAATATGGAGGAATTTCGGTTTGTGACGAAATTGGCGATACTCCTCGTAGAGATACGAAGTTGAAAGATTCTGAAAGATCATATTTTTTTGCATCTCCACGATTTTCTACTCCTACTTGGAGCGAAGATATGGGAGTCTGAGTATGACCTCTTGGGGTCTAAAATGGTGGCGTGATTCGGGTACATTCAGGGTAAGTACAGGTGCCCCAAATCCTAGGTTTTTATACCCACAGTAGCTCATGCTCAACCTCCAGTGTGGTTTTTCATATGCTGCTGAAGGTTACTCTGTTGGGCAAACTCACTTTTACAAATGTCGCAATTATGTATATGGCCTCTCACCGTTTTGAACGCTCAAGTGTCTGAGTAAGCCTCTTTCCCCCTTGCTGGGGAATACACTTGAGGCAGAAGCGACACTTCGACTCCCACCTGAGTGCACCCTCACATGCGCTGCAAGTGCACTTGAACAGTAAAGGCTGCGGAACAAATTCTATGCTTATTGAAGTTTAGGTTTTTTGTAGCCATGGGTGACTTGTCGGTAGTCCTATTCCTAAACAGTGTGCTCGCCGGCAAAAAAATTTAGGAATTTTTAGGTGAGAAAATAACAGCAAAGGGCAAAGCGTGAACGTGTGTCGGTGTGTGCAACTTCAATTTTTTTGGTTACCGAGTCTTACAATGGGACCTCGGATCACGATACGCACCGATTTTAACGAGCACGGACTCTTTAAAAAGCTAGCGGAAAAGGGTTAGGACATAAATCAGTACAGATTCTGAAAGGAAAATTTTACCGCTTCAAAATAGCACATAAAATAATATTCGGGGTCCTCACGAAGCATATCTGGAACCTTTACAACAATAACTTCCACTGATGCTTCCCTTTTCTCCAGAAAAAACTATCAAAAAACTCAGCAAAGAAACAACTAAACTTACAGCAACGTAGAAATCTCCCCGCTCCTTCCGCAGCTTTAAGTATGGTCGTACCCAAAATCGCCGTTTTTTTCGTGTTTTGGTATTTAACTTGTTCATGCCTACCAATGTTGCTAAAGTCATGAAAATCACCCTAAGGGGATTAATTTTCAGTCTCTTAGTGGTTGGAGCCATTGAAGTTGCACAATGTGACTCTCTAGACTCTCTGTTGTCGCTTATGAAAATCGTTCAACAATATGAGAATACAATTTAGATGCGATTCAATCTGCGATTCTCCACCAATCGCAAGATCCAAAAAATTTACCATCGCACTATCTTAGCGCATGTCGCAACATCGTTGCATCGGATCACAATGTGAATTAGCTTTTACGGCTGTGTCTAAATAGAAAGTACAGTAATGGCAATTAGAACACCGCCATTTGGACTAACCCAATAAAAAAGCTTGCATATTGACGCATAGTCGTAACATTGAAAAATTTCCTTTCATAATCCTACTATGATTAATTATGAAGTTGTGGGTGATCAACTTGTTTAAGATTTGCCCAATTTCAAGCCTATCCCATCAAATTGCGGCCAAACGAAGGCCCACGCAAAAATTTGGAAACGCCCATTTTAAAGAGCTCAAAAATAGCTTTTAAAAGAGTCCGTGCTCGTTAAAATCGGTGGCGTTAAAACAATGGCGTTAGGGTTATTCGGGATCTGCAATTGGTGTTTAATTCATAGAATTCACTGATTTTAGCGGTCTTTACATTAATGCATAACAAAATTTCCACGCAACAAGGATGAGGTCATATCGCTGTGGACGGCTTCTGTTATTGATAATAAGAAATTTTACCTCATCTCTTTCGTCACCCAAAATTTTCCCGGGTAAATCTTCATCCTCCACGTTGAAATGTGAGGATACATAAAGGCATGAATGAATATATATATAAGCTTACATGAATGCATGTAAGATGAGAATGTGTGCGAATGAGTGAAAGTTTGAATAAACTCTCCAGTAGTTTACTGGAACCAGAACTAACAAAGAGAGGCTCAATATCTTTTCCAGCAATTCCAAACTCTTTAATTAATTGATTCTGTTTCAATTTCAACTTTATTAACATGCATCAGCGCAAAAAGACTGGTCTCCCTGCAGCAACACTCTAAAGTGGCATTGGCATGTCCAATTCGAGACTGGCACGCTGTTGAAAGTTTTAGGTACTTGAAATTACAATTCAGATGAGAGGCGGCTGGAGTTGAGAAAATAGTAATTTACTATTTTCTACATAAATCTTCTGTCCGCTGCTGACCATTCACGCGGTCAGCCGCTGACTAGTTTTTCTCTGAACCGTCGCTGCTCTGACGAGTCCCAGAAGGACGAAACAACGTTGTCAGCAGCTAGGTCGAGCTTTTTTGAGGTTTGGTCACAGTTGTGATTCCCAAAAAATAGCCTCAAAATTGGAAACAGTTTGTTTCTATAATTGTGTCACGTTATCCAGTTTAAAATTAATTTATATGGATAGTCAAGTTTTCGAGCTGGATGCAACTTTTGTCTTAGTGGACAGTGAAAGTTTTTTTTGGGTGGGTGGAAGTTTAGGTACCTTGAACGGTCAAAATCGTCATTAACCAGTACTTTCCTGGAGCAGGAACAAAATATCCAGTGAACAAACCACTTAGAGTGGCACGGTCTACCTGTTAAATACAACATGAAATTATTCAACTTACCCTGTACGTTAAAATGTGCGGACAATAAAATGGGCGTTGTATTTTTGCCTGTAAATAGATAAGTTTCCAGTTTGGATCTTCAGATCAAAGCTCTGTCCAACTTCCCAAGAACTTTCGTATTACATTTAAGTACATACACTAAAACTCTCTCTGTGTATTTCTTCCACACGTATGCCTCTAAAGTTCAAAGCGTAATCCATCCTCTACATTCCAAGCCAAGCATAATTCTTCCCCGCTCCAAAAATCTATAACTTAACAACACGAATGATGTTAAATGCCGCGAAATCAACGAATACAATCCTTATATGCCTCTAATAGTTATGCCAAAATGCCATGATCGTAAAAATATTTATGGAATTGATATGAACACCTCTCTAATTACTACTACTTTCTTAATTTTAATTCAACCTGGAAAACGGCTGGGCTCATAGAAAATACTATTACAAAAGCCCATGTTATATTTAATAACTTAAAGGTAAGAAGTCAATCGTCTTCATGTGGAGTACGCTTGTTTTTGATTATTTACCATGTAACCATAGGAAGCAAGAGAAAATGTATCTACGTACACAATTAAGTTTCATCAATGAATGTGGTCTATCATGACTACATCCGGAAGTCCATACAACTTTTTAGTAAGCATTAACTATTAGAACATGGGAACTTTAAGGATATGTATTTCCAACGCATCAACCATCCACCTCCAGTAATAAATAATGTGCAATCATCCAATTATCTCAACACTCTGCGATCCATGGGAGGTTTTTTCCAAAGGGAAATTAAATGTTAGCAGCACATCATTTAATTTCCATCATACAATTTAACCGACTGGATCTGCTTGCTAATGATGATAGTCTGTTGGTTAATGTGTTTGAGTCAAATGAATAATTTTCTATTATAGGCTACGAGCCCTCCCGTAGCATATGAGAAGTTTGAATGTTTTCTCCCTACAACACCTGGCCATTTATTCATTGTAAATAATTTTTTGTCAGACTCAAACTTGATATGATTATCTGAAATTATACTCCCCTCACTGTGTATAAAAAATGTTAAATATGTTAGTTTCACATCTCTCGAGCGTTTCTTGTTGCCAAAGGCTCATATAAAAATGTTCCACCAAATTCTCCTTGCAATTTTTCTCATCTCCTTCATTGGAGGCATCCAGTCCGAAAACCAGAACCAACAACTGCTCAACCAAGACGAAGAAAGCGACCTAGGAGGAAAAGTCCAATTCAAAGACGGACTTTACGTTTTCCATCGCCTCCTCCAAGCAGGCAAATTTTAGCAGTGCAATTTTATTAAAAACTGCACCAAATTTTGTTTAGCATATTTTGAATACTGATCGGACATTCTGAAATTATTATTATTTATTATCACGTATCTATATGTAAGGCACACACGTACAGGTAGAAAGTTACCATAGAAAGTTCAACAAATAATTATACGAATTTTCCTTAAACAGAGAAAACAAAATGTACTAAAGAATGTCCAAAAGATGAGGGATGTAATGAACATTTTGGACAGTGTCAGAAAAGGCCAAAGAGTAAGCGTTGCGAAATTTTTATTCATATTCAACCTGATTGATAAATCTTTATTCGAATGCAGCATATTATTTTGAATGACTAATTATGAATCAATTATATATATAATATTGCTTTTTAAGTCGTTAGAGGGTCAAGTGTGCTTCAACGGTGGACCACCTTGCCAAGAGGGATTAACATGCAAGAAATTGAATCCATTTATTCCAACCTGTGCGTAGTAATCGTCTCACGATTACTGCAAGCAAATATTTTGGCTTGCAAAAATTTACCCTTAATTCATTTTTTCCCTGTAAAAATGCCATTAAGAAATAAACGTGCATGAGTTTTGGGTTCATTTCCCTGCAACGATCCAATTTATTCTATCCCTAATATTTTCAAATTTATCTTTGAGATTCAAAAGTCATAATTTTGGTTGCCTGGCGAAAAAATATTGTCGTCGGTCACCACTTGGGTTTTATTTCCAATAATAATTTTAGTCCATGGAAGCATCGTCATATGGGCCGGGTTTTTGGTTTTATTATCGTTTTAAACACCAAGAAAAATAAATATAGATGCGAAAAAACAAGAGGTCCAATTTTACAACAAGATTTATTGGGTCATATATGATCATCTATATCATATTATAACGATTCACAGGCAGCAAGGGAAATGATTAAACTTTTTTTTGGAAAACGACAAATTTCAAGACACTGACCAACAAAATTATCATCCAACAACACTTGTGTACATACACACTCAATTCAGATTAAAATAATAACAACTATATAATAATATTTCCCACCATAAAACTGATTTTTTTTTAAATTTAATGAGTTTCAAAGTAAATAGCCAGAAAACACTGTACACACAATCCATTCTGTATAACGCTCATCTACAAAGAGCTCGGGGTATACTCCTAAAAGTTAACCATAAAATCAATAACATTCATCCTCCATACAAATACAAAGGAAACTTCCATAGGGAAACGTCTTGGAATTTTTTTCTTACATTCAATTTCAAACTTGAGGATTGCATCTTACGTTTTTGTTCTCTTTTTTTTACTACTATATCATCGCACGAATCGTTGGAAATTGAAAATTACACCAAGTCGTGTAATATTTTCGATATGCCGAACAATTGCTGGGAAATACTTTTCCATCAAGTCTTTTGCCTGCCTCGGGCACCTAAAAAAAGCCACTGAAATAATTCTCGACTTGGATTCAAAACTGGGAATTTCATCAGGAGTGCCAAGCCCGTTTGTGTATGACTTCGTGCCCAATATTATATATTTATATAACAAGCACAGAACCAGGATAAAGTATCGTCTACACAAATATGTAGTCAAGAGTTGAAACACAAATTTGTTTCCTTACAAGTCATAAATGTAAATAACATCCTCACTCCCTCACAACACAAGTTCAGCACATAATACAATGTCCCAGCATTCGCTCATAGTTAATACATACAGAAAAGGGAAAGTAAGAGTAATACTCATGGTTCAGGCTATGGTGAAAGTAGTCAAAGTTTCAAAAATCAAATTATTCTTACATTTTTTGAAATATCCCCAACATTTTTTACAGAATTATTTTTTACAGCAGCAACCACTACAAATATTCCCTTGCTTAGTCAAATGCTCATATTACCTCTATATTATCCCCAAAAAACCATGTTCTTTACGTACATATTTTAACATTTCAAAGTAATGCGAAAATGTCCGGGAGTTAAATGAGCCTTGAGTTCCATATCTAACCACACTTTGTATAATACATAATTTTTGAAACCATGAAAACCTGTATGGAACGACTTTACCATAAGATTTTACACAAGCGAACAACAACACAGCCCACAATATAATAATTAAAACTTTCCCATACATGTTTCCGTATCATTTAATAGTATACAGTGACCTGTAATTAATATTCCATCAGCATTTATATGGAAATAATAATATAACAATTAGTAATACATGATTATTACAGGATAACATATAACATTGGTAAATTCGTAAATAATTATTATTCGACACATGAAGTTATTTACACACATGTTCCCATCATATACTTTTCTTTAATAATACCGATATAATATATTTCATATATATCGAAGGAATGAATAACAACAAAACCCCTTCCTTACATTTTATTTTAAATTAAATCATAATGATTATTACTCTTAAACTCTGTCCTCCGGTTCCACTATAATTAAACCAACTCTTTAAAATACTAAAGAAATTATTGATTTTCCCCCCAATCAAATGAACATTTCCATCTTTAGCTCCACCCCCATTTATAATAATTACTTTTAACCATATCCTTGGAATATCAACTACAACTATGATTTTTACATGCGTACACTTACAATACTAATACATGGAGTCACCCTTGAAATTTGAATGTATATACATTTAAAACGTTTGTAACATTGTATTATTGGTGAGATTTTCAAATTATTTCTTAATTACTCATGTCATTATAATAATATTTATATTCATAGTCTAGCAAATAACAACAACAACAATCAATATTTTAATAATAATTGTCTTACATTGACAGTCATCACAAGGTATAAATGTGGAAGGTAATAATATTATAGGTAGGCCGACCCTATATAATGTTACATATATATAATATTGCATGCACAGCAAGAATACAAAGGAGGGTATATTAGTATGTTATATTCTAAAAATAGCCAAAAGCAGACAGTTTTTATTATTAATTATTCCTGAAATGTGGAAATCATTTTATCAATCCATTTCCTTCCCATATATATATACACACACATGTACATACATAGATAAGGTTTAATAAGATCAAAGCGGAAGTATAGATATTTGTAGTACTATTTTTTTTAACTACATAAATCTTCTCTCTATATAGTCATTTTAAGTCAATTTTTGTAATATTACTATTTTCCATTTGTTCTTATTAGTTAGATAACATAATAATGTAGCACCTATAATATATCTACACACTGCAGAATATTATTTGTTTTTGGGCTAAAAACCACGTGGATTCATACTTTTGCTGTATGGAAGGAAGTTTAATGTAAGAGGAATTCTACTGTGTATGTTGAAACTGTATTGCTTTTGACTAGTTTTAGTAAATATTCCGTGTTAATTACTTCATACGTGCTCATATCCTTACTCTATATTTATATATATGTTAGGAAAACTTGAGGAAATGGTAATTTATCTCATAATTTAATTCATCCCTACCTCCTATATACTTGTATACCTACAACTACAACTACACCATATGATTATATAGAAATAGAAGAATTTGGATAGGCTGGTGGTATTATTTACTTATAGTGAGGCATTTAAGTGATTTGACCGAAGAGGATAGGAAAATATGAAGACCAACACCACTAAGTAAGAATTCCACCATTAAAGAGCATCTCAATATTTAACAAACAACATATTATTTTTTTCCTTTTCTGTTTCAACAACAACGTCAAGCGAGGAACTTAGCATGAGTACAATGTAATATATATGATTGACCAAAATCCTAAGCTCATATGATCATTAAAAATTGAGAGGTTGTAGGCATTTATAAGTGTTGGAATAATAATATTAATAATTAATTAATGTTTCATATTATGAATTATTAATACCAGGGCTGATTCTACACTCACTCCCCATCAGATTTAAACTATGTACGAGGAAATTATAGGGTAAAAATTACACACACATTCGAAAATTTCCTCTCAAGCCATATCCCACACATGTAATCCACAATTATTTTGTTCAGTACACAATAGTCCTTAAATAATATATACAACTACAGCTATTTAACGGTCCTTATGTGGTAGACATTGCTTTCCAGTTAATTCCCCCCCCCCTCTATTATAATATTGACAAAACAAGAAAACTTGTCCGCTTATTACATTATATGAGTTTAAGAGAAGAAAGTTTCAGAAGAAAATCCTTACACTCACAAAGGATCACATTTTCCAGATCATGTGTCATAATCCATCTTTATACATATAGAGCGAGTGTAATTATCAATATGAGAACCTGAAAATTTCAAGTGACACCCTCCGGACTAAAGGGGATGTGACAAGTTTAATTTTTTCCTATTCTAATACTGTCGATGATGAGTGGAAAATTCAGAGATTACTATATGAAATGAGAATATTACTAAGGGTAAAAGTTGTTGCGTCACTTTCCTCAGCATTTTTTAAAAACTATTTAACACAGGTCTTTTCAAGATCTGATTGAAAAACGTCATTAGAGGTAAACAACTATATAGACTATAGTAACCTTTACTATTACGCATATTTTGTGTAGGACTTGAAACCGTATACTGTGTCATTTTGTTGGTTATTATATTACAATGTATATGTAATATATTCTAAATATACCTATAATACTAAAAACTCGAATAATCCCTGAAGTGTTTGTGTTGAAATTATGGCTTACAATTAGAGCTTCAAGGGCAAGGGTAATATAATACTGGGATGGGATTCATCCAATTTAATTTTAATTTAGCAAGAAAAAAAGCTTTTATGGACGTGAATAATAAGCAATATGGATTAAGTGCATGTCAAAGTACTTACATTTGAGGGGTTGGAAAAGGTCTGACTGAACGGATTCCATAATCTTTTTCTATAGCACATACATAAATGGAACATAAATATGCTTCAACTAAAAACACATGAGGATTTTCTACTCACAAAAACGTTCTATATACAACGAGAGAAAATTATACGGAAATCTCCATTGTTTGGAAATTTCCCCAAGAATTTTTCCTGACCCAGAGGAGGTAGCTTTATTGAGACTCGCTTGTTAAGTTCGATGGTCATATTTTGAATCATGAAATAATTTTTTCAATTTCAAATGGCACAACCACAAGATTATTAGAAGCAATAAACTGGATTCATATCGTATAGTATACCTAATTATTATTTAGCATTAGACATAACACGGTGGAAAGGAACGCGGAAGTATTAGAGATTTAAATTAAATCTCACTACTACAAAAAACTCCAGCTTTCATAATTGTAATAAGAAAATTCCTTTATATTCGTTCCTTTGACTAGCATGATGATTGAACTGCTGAATAAATATGGACCAGGTATGTACATATAACAAAGTATGTACATATGACGCGGGCTGCGACTCACTAAAACAATGAATAGAGAGTAGTAAATAGGAACAAGGGTATTTTCTAGCCCAGTTCAATGGTAACGGCATTTCCCTTTCCATATCTTTGCTATTACTACCGTAGCTATTTGATTAAAGTCAACAATACTAATAAGAAAAGTTACGAGGTCTGCCGCTGGCAAGAGCACCATATCCTTATATATCTTCCCACGTGAAAAAATTTACCTATCAAATGCTATGCTCTTTTATAGCATGTATGAAACTTCATAGGGAGAAAATTTCATTCAATTTTTTTTAACCATTCATTGATATTCTCTCAATAGTGGGACTCAGGATACCCTTGTTACAATTTGTATTGATAGTCTCTATAAATATGTTGATCACTTGATATTTGTTATGACTCTCGGCCTATTATAAACTGAATAGTAAAAAATTAATGCATTTCAATTTTGTACTACGTTCAATATACTCAAGGAGTTGTATCTCCGTCACCTGTACTCGTATCAGTTCTAACAAATGTACATCTTCGTACAGACAGAGTCGCCTATAGGGAAATGACTCACATTTGGGACTCAGAGGGTACCAAAAAGAAATTGTGAGATGACAATTTAAAAATACATTTATAACATCAACGGCACAAGTAATTTTTCCAATAATGCAAAAAGAAATACGCGAAAATTCCATTTGGATTATCCTCAAAGTCTGAAAAGGACATTTTTGTAGATTTTGTCCATCAAAGGAGTATTTAATTGGACTTTAGAAGGAATTTTTCTTTGAACTGAATTTTCTTTTTAGAGTTGTTTTATATACGTGCTTGCCTATATAATAAATGCTATAGTATAAATACGGACGAAGGAAAAAATCTGATAAAAATGCTTGTAACAGGTGACTGCCTCTTGTGGCCAATAATACATATAAGCCAGCGCCGCTAAGCTGCTTTTGAGGCTATCACATCCTAATCAAAGGAATGACCTCCCGGAGTGGTTTCAATTTCCAGGCTTTTGACTATAATTTATATGCAATATAACCAAGGGATACAACTCATCTGAATTTTTCATTGCAGTAATACTGGATTTCTCTACAACCTTATTTCATTCAAAATGTCACATAAACCCTTTTATAGAATTTTATGTATAAAGTCAAAGACATTCAGCTGAATAGCCGTTGCTGGGAAGCATGTATGCATGTAATTGCTTATTTTTCTACCTATAGGAAGTTTGAAGATAGAATATGAGAATCCCTAACATGAAAATATAGTGTAAGTAATTAGAGCATGTAGAATTTACATACCTACAACTACATCATACATAGCATATAAAGAAGAAGCACATATAAATGGTAAAATAATTAAATCGTAGTTAGGAAATGCACACAGGAATATTTTAACAATGCATTCAATGGTTATACTTTAGATTATATAGTATCTGTGTATATTTGTATAGGACCCAGAGACCTCATTTTATCAGGCTTTGACAGACGAAATGCATAGTATCAAAGGTTCAAAAGTTTCATCGTAGAAGGTAAAAAACTCATTATAGTTCTAATACTGCCAACAATCTTATAAGGCGGAGGAAATGTTTACATTTTTTCAAAAATGGCTGGCACATTCACCATATACATATTAACAATCTAGAAATTTATACAGCCTGGACGCTTCAAACCATATATAGACACTCTCTTGCTTCTTTTTTTTCAAAATCATAAATTAACTAAGCTATACATATGAGCATTACTTTGCACATATCAAATACTTCATGATTCCACGCTGGAGCACATAATTCCCTACCTATTTATGTATACACACTTGAACCTGCACTACCTTAAATGTAATGAGAGCCATGGAGTCATTCTTGAATGGCTGAATAAAGAAGACAAGGTACAATTCACTTGTTTGTTTTTTGTCACATTGATGGATAATAATAATAGTTATTATTATTATAACTGGCGTAATTTAGAAATATAGAATCTGCAGAGGATTTCCTAATCAAACCCAGACAGTTAGTTATGACATTTTCATGGAAATCTAATCTACGTATAATACTAACCCCGCTCACTCAAAATTATTTTATATCCATATAGATATAGGAGATTTCTCCATCTGATTCTAACATCCATACGGAAAGATGCAATAAAGTTGAAGAGTGTGATGATGCAAGATATGGTGTAGATTATTTTTACATCTTAAAGTATTGCATATGCAGATGTTTTGGTCCATTCTCTATCGCATTAGACCAGAAAATTATCCTGGCTTTTTCCAACATTTCAGCAAATTATTTTATATTGCACGTTCAAATACACATGCAATTATATATATTTTTTTACATTCTCAACCTACATCTATTCTCTACGAGTGTATACATTGTATGTACTTACACAAAAAAAGAATGAAGAAGAAAACCTGGGGGAGAAAGTTACAATGGGTGGAGTTATCAAGGATCCCATGTGTTCTCACTCAGACGGATGAAGTAGGAAATGAAGAATGATATGATTTAAATTCTAACTAACTATTAAATCATGGATCTTGTGTAACCACTCTATACGTACTTATATGGAGGGATAATATATTTTAGAGCTAAATACTAAAAAAAATCCTCGCTGAGGAAATAAAAGCTTAGGGAAGCATATGTATTTTTTACTCAAATAAACTACGGTTAATAATACGCATGCCTATTTATATATAGTCTAAACATTATAGGACTTGACATATTACTTCCATCATATCTCTGCAGTCGGATGAAATCTTTCAAAGAAAAATATACTAGGCCGCAAAAAAGAGAATGCACTTTGGACCTGACAACTTCATGGGGAGGAAATGACTATACACAGGTGTGAGAGAAACCTGACTGGTAAAAAATCAATGCCATGTCAACTTCAATTTCATCCACATAAAAAAAATCATGGATACAAACTCTACAGTATGAACTAAACCAGAATGCGAATAGAATCAAGCAGGAGAGCATGTAAAATAAAAATGACAAATTACATGTAACAATCATTTTAGAGCTGACAATTGGAATTCCAATGTTTAACGCAGTTATTTACATGTGAGGGAAATGCTGTAGACAACAGTAATTATTTGAAGCACAAGAAAGAACATGACGAAATGTATCATGAGCAAACTATTACAAGCAGAAATATATATATCCGTACATAAGTAAATGTGTTTGTAAACTGTACCCCCTCCCCACATAAGTTTCATTCAACGCGATGGATTTTCCCCTTTTTATTCCAGAATCAGAGTCTGTCCATTCAGTGAAAGTAGCATAAAAGCTGGAGATTTCTGCTGAGGAAAAGGTAATACTATATTGAAACGACGTAGGTTTTAGTTCTCTAGGACATATGTATTGCTCGTTCACTCATTCACGTAAATTCAATTTTTAACTTTTTTTTTCATTCAGATTACACTGAAATATTTTTCACGCAAAAAAAATCTCAACAACTTTTCTTATTGCTTACTATATATATACAATAAGGACATGATGTTTTTCTTACAACTTGATAGACTTTTGTTAGTCTACAACGCGCTACATATGAGTGAGTAATTTCTGCCTATGTATTTCTTCCATTTTGTACATTCTTACTATAGATTTTGGTGTATATACCCAAAAAGAGACTCATGGTGTTCTGTATATTGGAACTTCACCGAGTCCGTTCCAGTCACCTTTAATCAATATATCCTTATTTTTCTCTTCTGCAGTCCAAAGGAATAATATAATTGCAATTGTAAGTATTGTAAGGTTTAGAATATAACACAGGTCCAACGACCGTCACTACGTTAACAAGATCCTTTTTTGCAGACCTTGTATGGAAGACACTCAGGGTAAATGTAACTAGGAAGTTAATACATTAATATTTTTTTTACATCTATTATACTCATGAAATAACAGCGCAAATATTTTCATATATGTGTATTGTTAGTTATTTTAAAAGGATAGACATTGATGGGAGAAGGTTTCCAAGAAAATGGGTGGCTTTTTCAGAGGGAGAGTATGAGAGTTAGAGCAGGTACGAGATCAATAACTTAAATGCGTTCCGAATGGAAATGTGTGTGACAACCTCTAATTAATGACAGGATGCGGCTGCGATAATTGAAAGGGAATGGACAGGGTGGTCCCGCGTGACACTTTTAACCGAGATCCATAACAAGAATGTACTGAAAGAAGAAGTCTGTCAACGAAGCTGTTCCTAGGATCAATGATGAGATATAAAGCTTTGAGAAGAAGTAACGACAAAAATAAAACACAATAATCATCAGTTTAGAAAGGCGAGGGACGAAGTCCATCAGTTGAGAGATTTTTAAAAGGGTGAGATAAAATTGTATCATATTTCCGTTGTATTTTTTGTCATTCCTTCAAGGGGATTGTAAATTGTGACTACGGAACGAGACTAACTGTGAGAAACCTTTTAAACATGTTGAATGTACTCCGGATTTAGAAAGGAGAAGCCCTGGAATTCCGTCTGGTCCAAGTTCATCATGAATAACTTGTCAGTCGGTGTCAGCTCAGTTTTCTCCGTTGTGAACTGCTTGTCAAAATTACTCACATCTTTCCTGTGTTTCTGTAAGGAACAAGGAAAATACATTTTTATCATCCTACATTTTTTAAATTCGCTTTTAAACCAATTCAGGCGAAATTGACTGAGAACATTTTGAGCTTCTTTCATAGTCAATTTTCAACTACTTTTTCTTACATAATTTAATTCATCTGTCAAAGCGAAGTGAATATATGTACATATATATTTACCTTGCTTGAGACAGCAGGAAAATTATTTACTTGATAAGAGCAAATGATATGGAAATTAAGAAAAAAGTGATAATGGGGTAACAGACATGGTCCAGTGAGCTAAATAAAATGATAGGCAAAATAAATAGGTGCAGGTGCATCATGCGCCAACTGGGAATTCAATAACTGAATAATGTAAATGTTGAAGCTACATATAATGGCTAGTAGCAAAGTGGTGGGAAAAGGATAAACTAGTAGCTGTAGAGCTGTCTCTGGGAGATGAATTGCTTGGTCAAGGTAATGCCAGAAAAATGGCGGAGTGAGGGTAAGTGGTCCATAGGTAATTACCATATGTTTGCAGTTCCCCAGAGTTATTTAATCTTTACAAAATTTATTGATGGTAGTGCCCTGATGTTTTTTCTATGCATATGTACGGAAGTTGTATTTTCTGCAGTGAGAGATTTTTTCAGCTATATTTGAATTTTCCGAGAAAAGGTGTTTACTTTAGTTAAAAATTTAAATCCACTTCCCTTAGGGATTCCTCAGACTTGGAGATGGGAGAATAATAAAAATTCACGCTTTCCCAAGTACTTATACCAAAGCAATCATTTACGAGAAAGGTTAGGTACTTACTTACTTTTCCTGAGCGGTACAGCGCGTGCTTCTGCAAAGCTAAAATGCTTGTTTGGATTGTGATACAGTGAAACCCTTTTTTATATCATCTAAATTTAATGTGCACATCTTTATGCAAGCCAGCAACATCGCAATTTACAAATCCACGACTTAACATTGACTACTAAAAATCTTTACTCTCGTATAAATATTATATGCCATGCAATCAAACACAACCGCACGGTATAGTACGTCAAAGTGCCTCGTAAAGGTGCTGCCTGAAAACAAAAGACCAAAAGGAACAAAAAGTGCAGTGGAATACGCTCAAATATAGTAGCCGTCTACATGTTTAAACACTCATGGTAGCAATTATTCCTATGTATTTCTCATACTGAGTGGCGAAACATTAACTATATAAAGATTAATTGCAAAGGTATTGACGTAAAAGCTAATTTCAATAATATTTACACAAAATCTCAACAATCATAAAAGTTAAAAATATTTACAAAACAGCACGAGTTTCATCCATACTCTCCGTAGACAAACATTCCCTCACTTACTGTAATACTTCTAAAGTTTCGTATAGCTCGGCTCCATCACTTAATTATCTCCATTAATCATTCAAAGACATGCACTAAATTGTTTTCAACAAAAACATATTCTTCAAATCCTACTTTCATAAAGTTTGAACAATATACTCATTGCAAAATTTAACGGCAAGAACATACGTTGGACTACAGAAAGAACAACAGACAACTGGAAAAACCACTGCAACGTTGGCTTGCTTTCTTTGTAAAGTAATAACTGTATTTCAAAATTAATGATGACACAGTAAATAATTTCATTAGTATACATAAGTATAATTCATGTTGATCGAAATGTTGTAAACTGATATTGTTGACTCATTGCACACTAAAATTCACACATGTATACAAAATTGATACGCCTGAAAGTATTAAGTATTTTTATATTGAGCTCATCAGGATTAAAAATACTAATTTTAATTTTTGCTAGCTAAATCTATAACTTATGATTCCAGCCGACACCAAATACCGGCGCTTTTTTGGATTCTGCCTTAGGACGTGAATGTTTTAAAATATGATTTGTGCTAGTTATTACATAATACATTCGCAAAAAACAACATTAACAACGGTAGCAACAACTTCAAGCGAGTGAATAATAGTATTACATTATTAATAATTATTACATAATAATTATTAATTACTAAATTACATACAAATTATTACAGTACAACTAATTTTAATGATTACAGTAATATGTTATTAATTAATCATACGTAACTAAAACCTGAAGGCCGAAACAACTACTACATTTGTCATTATAAATAATAAACTTGCGCGATTTAAACTTGTTCGGCCACAATACAGAACCAAAAGAACAAACACATAAGGTACAGGCGTGTGTCAGACTCTGACAACTTTCAAAAATAATAATCTATTTGACATGTGCATATTGCTGCAGTATATACGCTAAAACACTACATAAAAATATTTTATGCTGCAATTACAGTAAAGGATAAAACCTGCAAATCATAAGAGTAAAGCCTGAATTATTACACATAGATAATAATATTTACGTACAGCTAACTACCACAATACAGACAACAACTACTATCATAAACAACAATCATAATTAGCTACAACATACTTATTCAGGCATGAACAGTAAAGTAAAAGGGTTTAAGGAAAGATTGTCAAATACATAATTAAACATATGTATCTAATGGTTTGTAAATTGCCACACAGTGCGCAATTTTGTTTTATCTCTTAGCTCCGGCTGTGGTTGACTCCAAAGGTGGAATGAGATCTTCCGACAAAACTGGATTAAAATATGGATTGATAAATGAGAAACTCTTAAATTCTAGGCCCGTTAAATTTGATAGAATCATTTGACTGTTAGCATCAGGTGGAGTCAGGTCAGTCTTGCCGCGCGTGAAAATTGGATCAAAATTCTCTCCTAGACGTGCATTCTTCTGCTCCAATCATAATTTCCCAGTAGAGAAAATCGCCAACCATACAACCAAAAACGAAAGATCCAATCATGGAAACCAAAAAAATATAATTATTTAATTTAATGTTTAGCATGCATTTGGTCAAAACCATGGTTATAAAACGTAGCTCTAAAAAATCCGTTTGTAATCCCATTAAAATAACAACAATAATACATATAATTATTAGTAGTACTTAATTCCATTCTGACGTATTTTTAATTTCCCAAAAAGATCCCCCAAGCAAACTTTTTTTCCTTCAGAATACCACAAATGGAACAAACTTACTACACGTACAAAAGTTAACTTCTACTTCTCCTAAACAGACCACCAATCTTTGTAGGAAACATTTGGTTCGAATTGGCTGGAAAAGATCTGCGGGAATTTTTTAACTGGCTATCTACCGGGTGGCAGTCAATAACAAAAGCAACCACAACCATCTGACGCCACACTCGAGCAAAGATCTTCTATAAGATAAGCGATTGGAGTAAACGCGGAAATGATTTTAGACCACTTTTAGAAGAAAAAAATTGTGGGAAAGGGATGGAAAGAAATCGATTTGGATCTAAGTAAGCTTATATTATAGCTGTGTAGTCCAAACAGGTCGGATCAGGAATGGAAAACCCATAAATTCTCTGTCCGCCTCTTCAGCCATTAGTATTTTCCCAGGAAGAGCTCTTCGGGACATTTCCTTCAAAAGCGTAGAAATAGTAGCCTTTTGCTCTCACATCCGATTCCAGTGAAATGTGAATGATCAAAAAATAGCTTCCGGTATATTCTTTTTCAACCTTTTATAAAAGTACCTCTGAAGCTATTTCATTGCTCAAAACATTAGTCTTCTATACACACATGTATTAAATAAACTTCAAAAGCTTTTACCAAAACACAAATCAACTTATTTCCTACCTTTCTCTTTCCATGCAGGCTCAAACATTATATTTCCCCTAAAGCTCCTCTCCCTTTCTTTCACCTCGAACAAACAGTTAGAAAAAACATTCCAATTGTGAATTCCTTTATAGTTAACGGAATATTAAGTTATTAGATATTTTGGGTAAATTGCGAGAGCAAAAGATAATGTTTAAACACTTATGTACGTATAAACTCAATATGTTTGTCCTTCCATAATGCCCAAGCCCCCCTAGCTTGTACTCGTTTCGATGCTCTGCGGTTTTTTACTCATCCGTAGGTAAAACGTAGCAATTTGCAGCACAGAACTACGCAAACATTTCAAAAGTTCCCAACGATGAAAGACAAGATGTTTTGTAATATTCTGAAGGATGAATAAATTTGACACCCCAAAAACATGTATACATACATAGAATTAGAAGCCAAGATTACAAAACCATCCACCCTTTAATAAGAACCCAATTTGGTGTGTATGTATTGATTATTATACAGCGCAGCAAGTTTCCAATTTGTTATATCATAAGCGTTTAACAATAATAACTTTTGGCTGAACACAAAAAAATCCGAGTTTATATGAAACTAAGAATTTACCAATGAAATTTGAGCCGGAAAAGTATCTGAAATGTGAGTTGATCCGTATCTGTAGCTAAAATGTGAGTTGATTCCTATCTATTTACATAGGAGCTAGTTAATTCTGAACAGTATACATCCATAGCCAAGATGTACTAACAAGGTTAAGGATTTAGAGAGTCTCTTTTAAGTACTCGCAAAAAATGTGTTATTCTCACGACGGAGACACTTGGTGAGATTAACAAGAAGCAGTTCCTACCTCTACATACGTAAGACAAGGAAGAGTAGTGTGGGACTGTCGAAAGCACACTTTGTATAAGTAACAACAATATCTCAAGTTCCCACTCGAATATTTTTTGCACCAGACAGACACATTCATGCATACATACTCTCGTATATACGCTTACGCTCTGATATCACACTCAAGTTTCTTATCTTGAGGGTTGGAGTAATATGCCCGAGAAAATATGTTCCTTAAATGAGGGTTTCTCTACCGTTCTCTTTCACATAAGAACACTTTAACCCTTCTCTTGCAAGATTCCAGAATTTCAACATTATATCTGTAGATAGTAAGTCAACGTATAGTACTCAAAATCTAAGAGATAAATTTGCTCTCTTAGTATTAGTTCAAAATTACGAATTGTTGACTTTTACAATTTTACTTGATTCTACTAAATTGAGCTCGGTCTGCTGAGCTCTACTAAAAATTTCTCACTCCAACTTTCAAGAGTAGCTTCGTATGTATTCTCTTGCATTTTATATAAAGACATGCATAAGGCGTTATTTAAATGCTACCTTTCTAGTGAGACAATTAGATAAACTAGTGAGATATTTCATAAGGTATGCAGTAAATTGTCCCTGCTTTCCCCTCTAATACCTCTATAATTTTGAAACAGGCAGATTTTTTTAGAATATTTTCCGGCAAATTTTTCAATGAGAGTTTGTTACCTGGTTTAAATCACTAGAATAAGAACACAAGAAACAAACGGTATGAATATATGTCAAAGTCAAAGGGTTTTAAAAAAGTTCAACAAATTCTCCTTGCTAAATAGCTTCGCTTACTCTATGTCATATTAATACTGCAGTGAGAGCAAGAGGGAGAGAGAGACAGAGAGAGACAGGGAGAGAAGGGGAGAAGACAGAAAGAGTTTTCATGTAAAAAAGATATGCCCTGGTATTCCCGTGGAGAATGGAGAAGGAATCATGAGGCAACAATAGTAGAAAACAAACGTGAGTGTAGTACTACTGTCTCTTCCCTCCCGCGTCACACTCACTATCACAAGAAGAAAATGTTTAATACACTCCCTTCACCAGATGAGAAGACAATATCTCATTTTGTATCTTCGTTTTTCTGCCCCAAGTTTCCTTTTTTAATACATTCACCTTATTTTGGAATGCATCACACAGCCTTTTCGCTCTTCTGAATATCTGAGGGATGGAAAACTTTACGCATAAAAAGAAACGAGGTTTGGAAGAAAAAGCTTCCTTAGAACATGTTCCATAAGAAATAAAAGAAAACTTAATCTGATAAAGAGAGGTAGAGAGGGAAAGAAAATGCCCAAGACAAAAATAAAAGAATGTCTTGGGTATGTGAATATAGTGGCGAGAGAGAGAGAGTGAGGTGGAAAGCAAGGAGGTGTAGAGGGAAAAGCATTTTCCAAGATTAATCGAGAAGATACATTAACACCCTTGTGTACATTACATATGACACTAAGAACTTACTCCATAAATATATAGATACATGCATAGTAACTATGCATTCTAGAAATGCATACTAAGGAAAAACTCACACAGCTCTCCTTCTAGAAAAACTCCAACCAAGCAAAGGCAAACAACTGTATTTGACAAGATTGCGAAACCCGTATATGATGAGCAAATACACTTGAGTGTATTATTTGAAGTTGAGAATGTTAAATTAACAAGTGGCAAGCAACGCGAGTGCCAATGTGCAGGAAAATAGAACGGAAAATATGGAGGAGGACAAGTGTTTCTTTTTATAGCAATACATATCTATATAAATATGTATAGCTGTAGTGTAGCTGTAGTATCTGCAGTTACGATCTCTAAGAATTCACCTTTCTGTATACAAGAAATTATGGTACCTTCCCAGATTCTATTGAGTTTGGTTCAAGCAAATATTCCCCCTCCCCTTTTCGTAGACTAACACTGACAAGAAACCTTATTAAATTTTGCAGTTCGCTAAGCTTCTATAAAATACAGTCTGTGTGAGAATTCATATTGGGAAATGTACGTAAATATAGAGGGAAATATTTGGGAAATAAAAATAAATCCAAGCAATGGCATGTGTAGACTGTTAAGCTTGAGAGGTAGAAATAACAAGAGGGTAATAGCTGAAAAAAATACTGTATAGCGTGTATAGAGTCAAGGCAACAGCAAAAGATTTACTTAAAGAAAACATTAAACGATACATAACAATAATGTTGATAGAACTTTAGCAAGTGAATTCATCGCATCATGAACGTAGAAAGAAGCACCCATTAAATATTTCAGAAATAAATATTACACACACATACACACAACACACTGAGTAAGAGAAGTCATAAACATGTAATACAGAAATAGATAAATCCGTATACAAAAAACTCACAATCCGAGGTTTGAACGGTGGCTGAACTTCTCGGTTCTCTATTTTCTCCCAGTCAATCCTTCGGAAAAAAGGATGAATTCTCACGTCATCCTCTCCTTTGGCACCACACCCAAGCCTTTTGGCGGGATTTTTGGTTAGAAAACCCTTGCAAGCTTCTTTTGCCTCTTTGGACATTGCTTTCGGATATGACACATTATGATCCGTGATGGCTGCAAACAACTCCTCTTCATCTTCCCCATCAAATGGAGGTTGACCCACTAGCATCTCATATAGAAGAACACCATAAGCCCACCAATCCACTGATTTTCCGTAAGGCTGGTACAATATTATCTGCAAGAAACAGAGAAAGAGAGAGAGGGTAAAAAATATTTCCCACTTTAGTTTCTTTCCTTACAATTCCTTCTCCAGCCTACTATGTACTTCAGACTGAAGGGTACATATCCCACTCGCCGTTTTACAACACCACTTTAAGTAAACTCAACATGAGTTATGGTCGGAACCTGAACACGTTCTAAAGTAGTCGAGCGGTTACTTCTGGAGGGCATTACCTTAGATTCCACTGCATGCACATACATAGCTTCTAACCAGCATCTAACTTCAGCTAATTTCAGTAAAAGGACCCGCAATTAGAGCCAAAGTTCAATTGTAAGAGGAATATAATGACAAGAGTAATCGTTCATGAAAGGGTGAGTAGTGCAGAAAAGCGAGTAAAACCAACGTTCAAAAAATAAAAGTAAGGAGAAATAACCACAGTAGAATGGGTTGGTTACTTGGAGCACGTAAAAGAGATAATTCGCCAACTTAGGTCGGAAAATGCTAGGTGACACGAAAAGGAATATTGTAGCCACGCCTTCAATGGTAGATACGAACGATTCCTTTTATGGTGTCTTTGGTCATGGCATAACTGAAATATGTAGGTTTTGGAAGCTATAAAAATAAATACTTGTATGCAAAACCAAGTATACCTATACTTGGTATTTGCTTAGATGATGGCACATACATCACGTCGAGTTTCTTAAACTGTACGTGTTTGTATGCCGAAACATATAACGAAATATAGGAAATTTAACTGGAGTTGACACCTGGACTTGTTCAGGACTGACATAAGGATGAATATGATAGTGAATAAAGGATGATGCTGCAAATGAGATGACTTATGTTCTCTCTCTTCTACACCTAATTAATAATTTATATCCTTCCAGGGTCGTTTGCCATACATATTTCTAGGCCTGAAACACGATTTGATTGACGAAGAAGTAATTTGATAGACTAAAAGCCTCCTTTTTTCTTGGAAATAATACTGGTTCCCTGGGATAAAATCCTTTGGAATGAATTGTAATGACAAAACCAAGGAGTGAAATTAAGATGATTCCCTAATCTTGCTTATAAATATGATCGACGTAAATAATTTTGTACTTCTGTATGCACGTTAAATCCAGCCGCTGTATAACTATTCGCTTAGTATGAGAGTGCAGGGCCACAGATTATAGAGACGAGAGAGTAAGCTAAAACGGAGGTATACGTTATGTAGCTTACCTCTGGAGCAATATAGTCGGGTGTTCCACAGAAAGTCTTCGTAGTTTTGTTGTCGAGTATTCCTTCTTTGCACATGCCGAAATCAGCAATTTTAATGTGACCGTCTTGGTCCAGAAGAACGTTGTCGAGCTTCAGGTCACGGTAAATAATTCCACGACTGTGTAAGTAGAACAATCCAATGGCAATTTCCGCAGAGTAGAACCTAAACCAAGATACAAAATGAAACTGAGACATAGAAAATCCCAATGAAAAATATTCCAGCTAAACAAGATGCCTTTTGTTACAGCTCGCGCCCAACCACCTTTTGACAGCTCGTCCGTAACATTTTTAATTTTACTTCAAGTCTACTCTCAAAAAATGAAACAAAACCCTACTAAATTCTCCCCGTAAAATACTTTCTCATACAAAAAAAGCTCGCTCGCAAGTACTAACGAACTAGTACTTTTTCACAACAATTCTTTCTTTCTTGAAACCATGTCCAATGTCCAACTGATAACCGGCTGGAAGAAACAACAACCTAGCATTAAAATTTGCGAGACTGGCTGGGGATTACTTGGAACGTAATAAAAGAATTACATGCCATATAAGTACATACACATAGAAGGTCGAAAATTAGGAAAGACAGTCATTACCAATAAAAAGGCTGTAAAAAAAATTAGAAATACATTCCCGGAATTTACAGCCATGACGTATAAAGTCATCTAAAATCCGTACTAAAAATGAAAAATACGAGAAAAAGAATTAAAAGTACCAGGATGTTATAAGTTTTCATGTTCAACATAAAAGTAGCACGCGTTATTCAAAATCCTCAATGTAGAGAATTACCTAGGAGAATAGAAGTCATTCATTCTCCACACAAATTGAGGGGGAAATTTCTAAAAATCGCCTAACTTCAGTCTAGAGGGGTTTAGGGAGTACTTTTTGGTTTTTGAATTCGTGCGTCCTGGGAATTTAAATAGCGCAGCAACTAATAAAGTCTTCAACTTTCGCCAGTATTTTCAGCATACAAGCAACCGTTCCTCTCAACCATAAAAGACTGCAAGAACATATTACATATTTTGAGCAAAGCTATCTTCTAACAAGCTACGTGCTCTTCCACTTATATTTTCTGGCACATAACGTAGCTCTTCTCTACCGTCGCACTATCACTTCATATAACACGTCTCAGCCTTTCCGTTTGAATTACACGTGCAAGGTGCATCATCTCCAGGACATCATATTATAAGAGAGTCTAGTTGCAATGGAGAATCAGTGTATTCTACTACTTACAACTACGATAACTACTTGTTAATTATCATATAAAATCCAAAAATTTGCACAGTTCTTAGCGCCTTAAATTTACCAAGCTAGGTAAATGTAGAAATTAAGTGGCCATAAAAATAGGATGAATTCATTCCATAAAAAACCACCACAAAACCATTTTTGAAATGTCTAAAAGCAATCCTAGGTGTAAAATAAAGGTACTTTAAACAAACATCTGTATTAGCAAGTGCAGATATTTTCACACTTGCATATTAATTATTATTTTCATTTATATTGACTTTATAAATTGCAAATGACAATAATATCAATGAAAATGACTTGATTGAAAGTGTGTGATCGGGCTGGAGGTAAGTATTTGAGGAAAAAACTACGGGGAAGCGCCTAAATTTAAATTGATACCAGCTTTCACCCCCAGCGACCAAGGCTACGGACGAGCACTGAGCACAGTATAACGGAATTAAGGAAGAAACGCGGAAAAACGTCCGTGACTATTATTAATGCTTGTACTATTTCTTTCTCTTGTCAAACAATGACGTTCCTCCTACTTTATCACAGTACAAATAAATGTTCCTTGTTTCTTCATTAGAATGGTATTCCTTCACGTGGGTTAACATTACGACATGAAGCTCCCAGAATTTTCGCATATTGCATGAGAGACGTATGCGTCAAACATTGAAACAGAACTAAAGGTATAAAGTGGCAAGCAGGGAATAAATGGCAGGGGCGTTGGAAGAAAATTCTAAAAGCACACTTTTCCTTTCTTACACAAGAAATTCTTGTTCTTTATTAGTGGAAGCAAGTAGGCAATAAATTCAAGATCAAAGAGCAATCAAACTTGAAAAGACTTCTTACACTGCAACGGGCTCTTTGAATTTCCCAAATTGCTGAATTTGAAACATTAAATCTCCACCATTAATGTACTCCATAACAAAGTAGAGCCGATCCTGTAAAAAGGAACAAAACGTACAAGTAAATGTTCATTAGTGGAAAACTATTGCCGTGAGCAAGCTGGAAAGTAAATTAAAGGAACACATTAAGTTGTACTATAGCCGACGGACTTAACGACGGAAATAATAAGAATAAGAACTCCCCGAATAATATATCAGACGTAAGAGCAACGAATACTCCCAATGCTTTGTGCATTGAACTTTTCCAGAAGTATCCCAAGCTTATACAGCCACGTAATCAGCAACTCCAACCTCCATTAGTAATATGATCACCCAATTTCCTCTCCCTTCAATTCTTTAATATCTACCTGAGGAATCAATCGAATTCACCCCCTCACCGCCCACTTATCGTCTCGCAATGTTCTACTTCCCAAACTAACCAAAAAGGAAAATCTACTCACAATACGAGAAACTATAAAACACTTTTTTCCTCGTTTTTTGTAGTGACAACTTAAACAACACGTATACGTTTCGGCTGATAACACTTTTGTTAGCACTTAGCAATGCTCAACAAAATGCATTTCCAGCACGTAGGCAAGAACATATAAGTACCACATGAGAATCCACTAATTTATACGTCTATATATTTCCTTCTCAACCGCCTTTGGGAAGTAGGCGAGAAATTACGATTTCAACTAATTGAGATGAGAAAAGTATAAAGTAAAAGACATTGCGGGGTTGGGGCGCTCAGTCTTCGGAGTTTCGCTTCTTTTATCAACAATAAAAAACTCGTAATTCCTTCATCAAAAACTATTCTAACCAATTTTCATTTGCTGTTCGAAGTATAAATAGCTTATCAAAATATAAAATCTGCTCAGGCATTTACCTACTCCTTAAATGCCCATCCATTTTGACATCAAATTAACTAATTATTTACATTTGGGACTTTCAATAGAGGAGTATCTACGGAGTGATTACATCTCTATCTATTGGTTGTCAACACATAATTATAAAAAGGAGTCGAGGTAGGACTTACCATTGTTTGGAAACATGAATGAAGTTGAACTAAGAAGGGTGGTTTGCCTGACATTGCTAATACTCTTTTCTCCACCATGGTACATTCCACGTCATCGTCTTGAATAATTATATCTTTCTTGAGGATTTTAATTGCATACAATTCATCCGTTCCTTTCCTCTCTGCTAACATTACCTGGGAACATGATGCGAATGTAAAATAGTAATCAACAATTTAACAACATTAAAATCTAAGCCTTCAAGTATAAAATAAACTACTACTCCAAGTAAAAACATAAACTTCACAACTTTTCAGTTTACATAAGACACAAAATACCGCACCTTTCCGAAACTACCTTTCCCAAGAACCATTAAGAAATTAAAATCTGTAGCTCGTATTACGTCCTTCTTGCCCATATTATGTGGAACTTCCTTGTCTTCAACGCAAGGGGCTTTCTTCTCGCTGGAAATTGATGATTTCTGCACAATTTTACAACAAAACTTTATCAATCTCTTGCTCAAATACTTCTCAACACTTTGACAGAATTCAAATCAAACCTCATTGGAGCGTGTGTGACCATGAAGAATTAAATTGTAAAATACTCGAGGATCTACATGACAAATAATAACTTGTTCCTGACTCCTGAGTCCTGACCATTTTAATTACAGCATTTCTAATAAGCACTCACGACAGTACACCTATTTTCTGCCAAATAATTTTATATTCCTATGAACCTTACCGTTAGACATATTGTATTCCACTTTTCTGCCACACACCGCACCATTCAAATAATCCCAAAAATGGCTCAGTCAAGTTAAAATGATTACTAATCCATGAATAATATGTTTTTAATTAAAATTGAAACTACACACTCAAATTTAAATACAAATGTTGGGCCAATTATCAATGCTACACATATTCAATTAAACTTTGTCTCCAGATTCCATTCCCTCTGGAAGGACATTGCTTAATTGACGTAGTAAAAGCAGTAATTACCAAGTTCGCTCGATTTAACAAAAATGTAATAACCATTTTTCCAACTTACACTGGATAATAAACTATGCTAAAAGTCGATGCACAAACATTTTAAGAAATATAGCAAGCGTAAAAGTTAGCTTTTGCGTTGCACTGGTTTCAGCGCAGAGACTAGACTTGAGACAAGTTATGACTTTATTATCCTTGCATGCCATACGTTTAAAGTTGTTAAAAAGAAGGTAAAAGATCCTACTGATCCTTTCACTCAGCCCACTGTAATAATACGCTTCCATACAGAAATTTTGAAAAGTTGAAATAAAAATAAATCTTGCTTGAAGTCTAAATTGAATATGCTCAATTTCTCATGTTCAACTCATTCCATGCTTCCCTCTTACATTCAGTAGAGAATACTCGAGAACAATCAGTCTACATTGTCAGCGGACTCGTACAAGTGCATACTTACTACTAATACATTTTGTAAAATCTCCTTGATCCCGTTAATGAAGCTCGTAGCTGGCACAAAAACCCTAGAAATTCATGCCTAAAAAAGTCATATAGTCATTAAAAATCTACTACTTCTGCTACAATGCATATAGCTTTATGGGAAAGTATAAAATCTACTAAAACTTAGAAATAAATAGTTTGAACGGAAAGTCTGAATAACAGAGCGTGAATAAAGTTTAGATTCAGCCTAAAACGAAGTAGAGAAAGTCAGTTTTGCTTTTGAGATATACCGGCCATAGATTTAAGTTACTTCGAGGATGAGTAAATCTTACTGTAGCGTGCTACAGCAGATGCTGAATTGTCAGGTTTACGGATACTACAATGTTCCTGCATAGCATTTAGATGTAGTAGTACTTGTACGACCATACGTAACAATTGGAGTACGATCGATCGACTCTATTGTTTAACTTCGTTTTTGTTTTGAAAATGCAATTAATTGTTTTGTTCAATGGAAACCCCTATCCCAAATTGGATTTCAAACTTTGGCGGAACTAAACATCTTCTTCAGAGATAGTCTTCACTAAATTTAAGTCAGTATCTATCAGTAGCAATGTAAGCAAACATGGGAGTTGAAATGAGCCCCGTATTATTTACTTTCAAATAAAAACTACGGGTGTAAAAAATAATTCAAACAGTACCTGTTTAATTAGAAAATTAATTCCAAAAACTATAAGTTGACTGCAAGTAAATACATAGACTGTAACCATGTGAAAATATCATTCAAATCTCTACACATTACATTCTATATTTTATGTTGCTAGACAGAGAATTAATTTTGGGTAGGTCTCCAGAAAAGAAAGTATAGCAATAACTTTATGTTAAAATAGGGGAAAGGCCACAGAGACAGTTATATGGTCGCCAGGTGAGAATGAGGGAGAAAGTTTGTTTTCCGCGTCGTTACTTCCTCACACGATATACTACTTAAATATGCGACATATGTAGATATACGTACTTGTCGCTTCATAAAACACATCCTTTAAATATTCAGCAAGTGAACAACCTCAACCTCCTCGTTAGCTTTATTCATACACATTTACGCTCAGAGGCTAAACTGTACAGTACAAAAGGTTTCGTTGTCTCTCAAGTTATAAAAAATTGTGTAACTTCGCCCCAAAAAAATCTTACAATCCTCACACGTACTGTATGTAACATACACAAGCTCGGCATTCGGCATACTGATACTGCAGCAGAAAACATTTAAATTTCGTTTAAATGGAGCAAAAAAAACCAAATTATAATATACGACTATACGAGTGGGTAACACCGGTGGTTTTCGCTGGTTTGGAATTGGGTTACGGCTACGGCTAACAAAAAAGCATTTGCAGACTTTTGCCTCAACTTTACGGCCTTCTGTACTGCTGATGATTCATGGAATAGGAAATTGACTTGAAAGCTTGTCAAAGGAGGGTGGCTGAGCCTCAATGCAGGGCACTTTTTGTATTGATCATGCAGTTTTACTACACCAGCACTGTAGTCTCGCCCCATCATCATCGTAAGGTGAAATTCTTTGAGAATCAGAAAATTCGACAAATAGGTTTACAGCAAGAGAAAAGGAGTAATCCTTCTTGTCGCATTTTAAAGATGAGAATGAGTTTTGTTGTAGAGATCCAAGTGTGATATGTGAATGTGTGCTGGGTTACTGTCTCAAATTCAATCGAAATGTCAGTCGGTGAAATGTTCAAAAAGATTGACAAGGTATAGCAGCCCCGAGCACACGCTTCAACAGCAGAATAAAGGTAGTATATACACACAAAAATAACAACAACAACAAATTCGGAAATCCAGCAGGTACAATTTTAAACCAACTACTAGAACCTGCAAGGTTCTCACAAAAAGGCCCTTGTACTATTGAATTTCCTTTTTTTCACGCTGTTCCGTCATACGCCTAACACCAAACCAAAAGTATCCAGCTGAGACTTTGTACTTTCACATCATACCATGGAATCGTACATTCCCCTACTTTCCCTACAACTACCATACCGCCAAACTAGGTATGTAGAACAACAGAATTCTAATGGGGAAGTAATATAGCAAAAAGGTCAGCTCTAAGGTACTACAACTATACAAACTACTTCTGCTTTCAAACCGCAAAAGGTACAGAAGTTTTTCGAAATCCACACACCTCCATGTTGGCAGTAATGTATAGAATTTGTCCCCATTTCTACTGCTGATAATGAAAAGATTCAAAAGTTTCCTTTAAAATAAATGTTATGTCATGTTTGTAAAGGTGTCGGTGAGTGTTTGTCAAGTGAAATGTAATAGAGAATTTTATCACAAGTAGGAAGCCAGTTCAAGCAGCCAGATAAATTACAAAATTTTATAGACATGAGAGAAGAATAAGCAGAAGATGGTCAAAGCGGAGTCCAGTACTGCGTATAAGGTAACTTGGGGCATTATGCCAATGACGGAAAAACCGTTGTTGGTAGTGATGCTATCTGTGGGGCATGACGCCGCTGTTTTTGTCATGGCAGGGGCACTACGCCCAGCTGTTGCAACGATGGAGCATGACGCCAATGATTGTGCCAACGTTGGGGCATGATGCCTAAATACATTGGGCGTCGTGCCCCTGCCATGGTAAAAACAGCGGCCTCATGCCCCACAGATAGCATCACTACCAACAACGGCATCTTTTCCGACATTGGGAATATTGGGATAGTGCCAAGTTACCTTATAGTTGTACAAAACAAAGAGGTAGTTAAGTGAGTTCAATTATTAGTATTACCTGAGTTCGAGTCTTAAATTGAATGGTGGTTCCCTTTTTTGTAGAAAAGACCGAGGATGTTGTTTTAAAGGTGAAGTATTCAAGGTGCATTTTTCAACGATGAGCAAGGGTTAGTTTTTTTGTATTGAAATTGGTGGGATTTTACAGGATTTCGTCAACGACAGACACAAGGGGTAGAAAACAATGTGCCATTTAACACAAAATCAATGGCACAGAAAATTACGCACACAAATACATTTTTGAATCATGAAAAACGAGGAAGAAAGAGACGGATCGGGGTTACACAAATGTATCCAATGTGCCCAATCAAATTATTTTTTGGTATTTTTCAGTGAGAACGTAAACGGAGAGGGTTCATTTTCCCATAACAATGTCATCATCACACACAGTACAGATCAGTTTGTCCAATCAATTGTTTCGATATTTTGGTCGTGCATAGAGTAAGTATATATGAGATAGCACACACAAAGAAATATAGAAATAGTTGTCATTTTTGAAATGTATATGTACATAGGTATAAGACAGAGTTGAGAAGGAAATTTTCATGATTTGATTTGATCAAATTAAAGTTTTTTCAATTCGACAATCATTCAAAGATTATTTTGTTTCGCAATTTTTTTTTCAAACAGACAAGGGTTAATCATTATTGGCAGCAGGCAGAATAACGACAGGTTATAAGTTGCAGGTTGGAAGAAGAGTTTCAACAGCACCAGCATCATCACCATTTGCAGAAGGATGGATACAAAAAGCATTCAGATAAAAAAAATGTTACCACCACCAAAATCTCCATTCCATTAAAAGTATAGTAAATGGTAAGGTAGTTGTTATTGTGTAACTACCACTATAATAATAATTACTAATTATTATTACTACTACGTCCAAGTAGCCATAAAAATGTTCAGCACCTTAAAACCACATACTACTCGAATGCCCTTAATTAAAATACCACTATAATTGTCGGCCTCATTCCAGAACATACCCAATTCGTGAAATGTTGCGATTAATTCAAGTTCTCCATCCCTGCGTCATTCCCACCATTTATTATTCCATACTACTCTATTTTTCCCAGTTTACACACTTTGACTTTTAACAGTTAAAACACAAATAAAAAAATGCACTTGAAATCCGAACAGGGCACATTATATTCACTTAAGCCGACGATATAGCATCGCCAAAAATCACTAGTTTCTACCATATAGGTATACATATGTATT
Source organism: Spatulosminthurus flaviceps (assembly GCA_034693705.1). Classification (NCBI taxonomy): domain Eukaryota; kingdom Metazoa; phylum Arthropoda; class Collembola; order Symphypleona; family Sminthuridae; genus Spatulosminthurus; species Spatulosminthurus flaviceps. The sequence goes on from JAQFXU010000781.1 coordinate 33,814, forward strand.
CAGATTTTTCCAGCTCAGAGCTCCGTCATTTGGTAGTGGTGCATTTACTGTGAACAAAAACTGTCAGCAGAGTAGATCTACGATTCCTATATGAAAGCATATATTGGTAGTAATGTATAATAGTCATTTGTTGTCAGTTCATACGACGCAGTTTGAGAATTTCCTGACTTGGTTACTAATTCCCCTTGTTTTTGTTGTCTACTTTTACAGAAACCTCTGAAAAAATCGAATTCCATCGTCATCCATCGACAGACTTCAAAAACACTGAGTAAGGGAGTGTAGGTGAATGCAATTCTAATATAATCCGGCAGTAACATCACGTTATGTCTTAAGTTTTTGAAACGCTCGAACAACAACTGATGGTATATTTTCCTTTTTTTAAAATATTTCCATGTACGCTATTACATGCATGGGAACGTTGAGAAAATTTCCCTTGACAGTAAAAGGCACGACAGGGTGACGCTAAGTCATGAAATCCCCTTTCAGTTTGCTCTTGAAGTTATTATAAGTTATGATTACATTTATAAGTTTTTTCTTGTACCACAACAACACAGTTTTAATAGTTCTTCACAACATGCTTCAGATTGTAAAGGCACCCCCCATACAGTAGAGGAGATATATTTAATGCAGAATTTCAAATGCCACAATAAACACGTTATTATAACCATGTGAGAGTGACTTTCATCGATTTTCCTTCATTTACTTTTTCCCTGTAGGGAGACGGAAGACTGACAAGGATTCTACACCATCAGTTGTGTTTTTCATGCTTGATGCCGTACCTACGATAATACATACAGACACTGACGCTCATACTTATAGTTTGAATACAAACCTTTTCTCTACAATACTTCTCAACATCCCAACAAGCCCCGCGCGGAGATAAAATGCTGACAATATCCTCATTGACACTACATAGCTCGTACAGAATGAAACTCAGCATTATAGTTTCCAGAGTTACGTCAGGGAGCTCTTGAAATAAAGGAAGAAGCATTTCTGACCCAGACGCGGAGGCTGCTTTAACATGACTGTCTACATTGTAACTTGGCCGACAGGCAAATGCAATCAACTTCCACATTATAAAATTAATTACATGATGTCCTCCTCATAACTAAAATTCGCTCGTACTAACAATAGTTTTTAATGTAATGGTACTTATGAGCTCATAGCTTTCACCTTTCCTTGAACAATACCTTGTAAGGAGAATGTGTGTGCTAAAATATTTATACCACAACCAAATATTCAACAACGAACAACCTAATTTATTGCTACATTGATTTATACATAAGGATTGTGTAGGAAAGCATACCCGCATTTGATTTTTGAGGGTAACAAGATCAGCACCTTCTTCTGGGACTGGAACATTATAATATTCTCCTTCTTCGGCTGTCAGCAGCTTGTACCATCCTTCAACAGGGTTCTTCAGTACTTCGGAAATCCCGAATGATAGTGAGCCCATGAAATCATTTCTGGAAGTTCTGTCCCAATCCCATATTTCTAGCAGTAGCCTCCTGTCTTTATCTTCGGGTTTCAAATCGCTTTGGGCACATTTTCAAATTATTCAGTTAAAATTCATTAGTCAAATTAAGAGACATGTATACAGGAACAGAGCTCTTTCCCGTGTAGACTCATTCATGTGTAAAAGATTTAATATTTCAGGAGTGGAGTCACGATTTCTCAAAATTACGACTACACGGTATCGTATAAAAGGGTAAAGGCTAGAACCTTGTATATTAAATATCATCTCTCTGCTTATGCTATACTGGAAATTCCCTGGTTTTATGACTTCATCTAAGATAAGATTTATGGATTTTTCTTCCGAAAAATTACTAAATAAAGCCATTCGTTCCCGGAGATATCCTACCGAGAAACTGGAGTCAATTTCTTCTGGATGAAAGCTTACGGCGAGCAATGCTAATCATGCAAAATGTCTCCCCTGTGATAATGAAATTTCTGCAATGTAAACAATCCCGTACAAATTAGTGTAACTCAACGTGTCTCATTACCTGTACACGTTGCAAATCCGAGATTGACTCTCTCCTCGCTCATTGTCTGCCTCGTTCTAAGCATGTGCCTTTACCGTCTACACTCATCACATATGAAGGTGGCTTGGCCTTGGCACAATGTCCTTTGTTCAAATAGTCAAGACTACACACAAAGAGCTTAATGTTTCCTCTGCTTATTTCCTACTCAAAACCCATTTACTAACATACCTACAGAGAGAGTTTTCGGGAGTGGAGTGCTAATACGATAAATTATTTATTCACTCCGTTCCTAATGTCAGGGAAACATGCTGGCAAACGTGCGCTCCAGAGTACCAAGGGTTCTACTAGCAAGGCTGAGGATGACAAGAGAGTTGTCAACATTAAAAGCCAAAAAGTTTGCACAAAAAACTTACAACGCCAGAGTTTCATCCCAGACAGGGTTTAAATTTGCTTTGATTGTTTTTGTCTTCTTTTTGATACCATCATTGTCCGGAACCAATTTCAACTTCACGTAAGGGTCTGATGCACCATTGGGATCCATCGGAATTAAATTTTTTGCTTGCTTAACTGCAAAAAGCAATTCATTCGATTCATTTGAAATCAAAACAAATTTAATCTAATGGAAACGTAACGGAATTTAAGGGGTTGCACTACCCAATGGGTAGTACCAGTGGACACTGGCAATTCAAGTAAAAAGATTTTCTTTTGAAAGACGTGGAAACTCAAAAATCAATTTGGTTATACACAAGTAGGATTAGGACTGACTTTACATATGCCTAGTGCCACAACGATTTAAAATCTAGTACGAAGAAACTTACCCTCAACCGTCAATTTGTTGCCGACGCAGGTAATTTTCAGTTCTATCCTACCACGGCGTTCCGTGTGATCACAACCGCAAAGATTTGGAACGCTCTCTTTACAACGTTTGTGAACGTTCATGTCACATGCTAAAAAAAATAATCGTCAAAATATTTTAAAACTCATAATCTAGGTACTCACTCTACAGCAACATACGTAAAAGCAACAAAAATTCTGATATCTTTGATCAGAACTTAAGATGTACAGGTGGTACAAGAAATTAACATGCATAAACATAGTAATGTTAAAAAACCCAGTAGATTACTGAGTTTTTAGGGTAGCTAATAAACATGCTAAAATTTGCATTGTTTTACAATAAATTATTGTTAATAACAATTATTCTACCACCCCGTTAAAGGATGGCAGCCATTTTTTGCCATACGGTATATGTATAGAGAAAGAAATTTCCTTCCACCACCAAAGAAACCAGCAAATAGAATTAGATAACAAGCGGTAGCACATCCAAATGAGCCCCGCAATATACTACATATTGCCATGAGAAAAACAACACTGAAACATACACATGATTCCAAATGGTTATGAACCTGAAATTTATGACTAGCCGTGCGAATACTACATTATATAAGATGGAGACTTCATGAACTCCTTCATGAACACACACAAGGATAATATGGGGAAATATTGAGCTGTTAGTGCTCTAAAGTGGTTATAAATAAACAAGAGGAGCACGAGTACAGGAGCACACAAAACCATAGATTTTCCGTATGTGGTGGTTGTAATAGCTCCGAAAGCGACCATCTTTGACAATAAATTACCCTATTTAAGCATACTGCATGCATAACAGGCATAAAAGTTTCCTTTGACTAAGTAAGTTTTAGTTGAAATCGTTAAAAGAGAAAATGTAGAAAGGGAGCGAGAGAAAGATGGAGAAAACTTGTTGACGACAGCATTATGGAGCAACTAAAGCATGTGGGCAGCATACAATTCCAGTCAGAGGATAAAGTATAAGAGATCCTGACGTCATAAGAGTTTGTAAAACCACCAAAAGGGAGAGAGAGTCAACATGTACATATATTTCCTACGTAAACGAAAGAGGGTCGAGTGGGAATTAAATCATAATATTTGCAACTGCAAAATTAGTTGTTGTAATTATCAAAGTAATTGAATAATTACAATCACTTGGCTTCAGGCTGGTGGCAGCTATTCCCGTCAACACGTCAAAACCATGTTGTTTCAAATTTTGACCTGCCGCGTTACCACTTTCTTAGTGCAATTAATTAGTGTGCGGAAGCTTTTTTGAAAACGTTATGAAAAATCCAGATTAGCTTACACTCAAGCAAGTTACAAGCTACATGAATGAAAAACGAAGGGTGTGCTCAGACCTTTCCATGTCCTGTAAAGTTTTGGATGTTACGGAAAAATCACTCACATTGACAAAGTTTGTTACAACAGACATTGCTATAAGTATTGAGCTTGTAAAAACATAGGATTCATCACGACTTTACCCGAGGGTAAGGGATTTTAACACCATATTTTCTTCTTGTTGGGTTACTTGTTGGTAGGGTTCGGGGAAAACAAGGACAGAATTCCTACTTGCCTACCCCGGGTTGGGGAAATTTTCCCTTTTGTAAGTTTTTTTCGAATTCGTTTCAATTTTCCCTTTCGGGTGTTACACTGCTATCTCTCAGCACTGGAACATCCGAATGAGTTGAAATTTGAAACTTCAGGTTTTGACGCAAATCCAGTGAGATCCTTAATTTCAGTTTTCCGAAAAACCGAAGTTTGGTTTTCCGGAGGAAATGACAGTTTGACACCGAGGACTCGAAATCACATACCGATTTTTATTCAATTCGGCCCATTAATAGCGAAGTTATGGACATGTCACTGCGGGAAATCTTTTTCATCGCCGTGCCTTATCGCAAGTACTCCCAACAAGAAAACAAATATTTTAGTCAATTCCCGCAACATACGGTAAAGTCGTGATTGATCCTGTTTGTGGAAACTCATTAGTAAAATGAAGTTTTAAATGGACGAGTTCTTGAGAACACCCTACGAAACTCATTGGTATGGACTCAAAATCCCAGTAACTTTCTCTATGAGCGTGACACTTCTAAAGCGATCCAAGTGGTAAGGTACATGGTAAAACTTGATACACAGCAGGAGCTGACGTACGATGGTTACAAATTTCACAAACGCAGTATAAAGCAGGAACTACAGATGATACCACATTTGATTCCACAACGTATATGACTAGTACCGGACGAGAAAAACTGGGATTCGTGATGAACGTTTAAATTACTGTTTTAAAAAACCTAAAACTGTGAGAAGCGAAAGGGAACTTGATATTCGACCATCATTCCACGATTCCTTCTAATGTTCTAACGGTAAAGAGTAAAGACAAGTGTAAATAGACCAAAAAATTAAGCTTGCACTCCACTGGTATCTTTGATCTTGCATTACAGTCTTGAGTATAGCATTGCCATTAAAAATTCATTCAGGTTTTCTGGTCTGAAGGTAAAGAATTGATTAAATATCGGAAACGAAACTTCAAGAACACAACCATTAACTGGGTGTTCCAGCGTCAACCCTTCCAGACGCTCTGAAATTACGAAGAAATCTTAAGGTACTCCTTTTATTCATTCGCAGTGAGGTGTTAAGTGATCCGGGACAAAATTTGTTTTTTATTCTTCACCCTGATTCTGACGTATTGGGCGCGTTGTTAAAGTGCCAGATTTTCTAGACTTAGCCAGGCAATGCCTGACTGGCGAGAGTTTAATAACACGGAATCCAGTCAAGCAATAAATGTTCTAATCTAGGCGGAATTTAACAACGCGGTGCTGCTAGTTGCCTAGCTTAGCCTTCTTTTAACAACACGGCGACAGTCAGTTTTCGCCTACTTTTTGTATGAGTTTAGCAGGCTGCTCAGGAGCAGCCTAGTTTTGCGCGTCGCTAGAACTAGGCAGGTTCTGACTGACTTGACACCAGCAAGTCATTTCTTTGCTAGTTTAGGAGTAGCGAAAATTTAGACAGACTTTGACTGGCTAACTAAAGTCTGAATTTAACAACGCGCCCATTATATGACTTCAACTTGGATAATTGATAACAGGTATGGAGTTGTCCAAATCGACTATAACGTTAACACCTCAATTAACTAAAATCTATTCTTGCTTGGGTAAATAATTATCAGTAAAAATAATTTTAAAATCTAAATGATACGAAATTACCATAAAAAAAATTAAAGCGATTCTATTTTCATTCAGGGGCTCAGGGTCCTACGCATAACATGAAACTTGTATAAATTTAATTGTTCGTGACACGTAATGCATTCTCTTATTCTCTACAATCGTTTCGAAAATTTCAAACTCGCAAACCATCTGGCAAAAAATTACAATGTTATTTTCATTTACCAGTTGGGGCATCCCCAAGGTCGGCTAGTATGAAGAGTGACTTAAATATATTAGTGAAAGGAATTATGTCTATCGTCTATCATCGTTTTAATAACAATTTATAAATGATTTAATCGATAATTTCAAAGCAGATTCTGTGTTAGGCAGATATCACATTCAAACCGAGGAACAACTTGCCCTGATGAGGACCTGCAGCCCTGCAGCTTCGCCGATTTGCAAATTGGCAAACCGTTTGGTTCGGAAAAAGTTACTTACATTCGACCATACATTTGAGCATCTACAATGCAAACAAGTTGCCATGGGAGAATAAGCTATTTTAGTTAACGGCACTTTTGCCAAAGCAGATTGATTTTCGGCCGATTTAACGGATCATTTTCAAAGTGTATGCAATGCAAATAAATTCCAAAATTCGCTTTTTAACCAATCGCACAATAGAAGATTTTCCCTCTTGCTGCACACTTCGTTTTTGACAAAAATTGAAGTGTATCGCTAAAAATGGTAA
>JAQFXU010000782.1:0-40523 GCA_034693705.1 Spatulosminthurus flaviceps
AACAGTCTCAAAGTATAAAAAATCCTATTCTATTTACATCTATGAAAAAGTGTATAGATACATACAATAAAAACGTAAATGTACATTTTCACTTCTGCGCGTATACAATTTACCAAGACACAAGGGTAATAATGCGGCTAGCACTGCCTACAGAGCTAGGATCTGTAGCCATTAATATAGCCCCATGCTAAGAATGCTACAGAGGAAATATACCTACGTTTTAAGGTCGAGCGATAACGCCGTGCGAGAAGAAATTGTGTGAAGATAGTGACAAAGATCCTTTTTAGCCGAATTGACTCATGTTCGTACGTTTGTGTAGATGTAGTTCAGAACTAGAATTCGTATGCGAGACTTGCGAGAGTATTTAAAAACTGATAGTCGTCTTTTTTGCTGGGTAAAAAAAGGTATAGTATAGAAAAGAATAACATGGAATTGCACGTACAAAGTTCTACAATGTATACTTTGGCAGTTGTACACACTTAACCTTTTAAGACGTTGCTGAAAAAAATCTTGTTGTTGGATTTCATATTTAGAAAAGAGAGACAAGAATGTAAAAAAAATATTATCAACTTCGGAAGTGTCTGTTGAATTATAAATATTTGATAATTTAATTTTAGTTTGGTGTGAATGTGGATATAGTTGTATGATTTAATAATAACAAACTGTGTTGTAATTTTAAATCGACGGCGCAGGTAAGATTGTTAAATATGATTACAGTTTTTATTATCGGTTTTGAAGGTTTTTGTAAAGATTATATTATGCTCGAGAATGGTCATTTGTAGGGTAGGCTAGATTTGGTTTTTGATGAAGCTTGTGGAAGTCATTGTAGACTTAAAAAAGTCGGCATTTGTTTTAAAATTTAAGAGTTGTTGTTTGAAGTTTAAGGGTAGGAAGTCCGTGTTTGACAGAATCTGTTAACCAGGTGTAAGGTTGTTAGATTTTTATAGAATTACTATTGTTTTGGTGAGTATATAAATCAATGAGGTAAGCCTAAGATGTAAGGGTTGGAATTGGAAGAAGGAGAATTTTTTGTTGAAGTTATACGATGCATCCGTTCTTCAGTAATGTGAGAAGTAATTTGGGTTAGATAATGCGTAGGCGGTATTTGTTTCCCCATCGGTGGATTGTGTTGACAAGCTGGAAAGGGCGTGGGTGCTTTTCTGACAGTTTTATAATTCAATGAATGTCAGTGAGTTGAGAAAGTTTTATTTGTGTAATTTAAATATTCTTCCGGTTTTTAGAGACTTTAATAATGGCCTTCCATTGAGAAGTATTTAAAATTTGCAAAGGGATAGCTCTCATGAGTATGCAGGTAATTCAATATGTGGTTTTGGTTAGTGCGAGTTTGGTTTGATTTGAGATAAAGGTGAAATCAGTCATACTGCTGAGCAGGCTGGTCGGTTGGTGAATTATGTACTTTAATAGAAACTGATCGCACAGTTATTTGCGTATAATTGGGAATGAAACAGTTTCATGTTCATGAGTAATGAGTAACAAGTATACAGAAGGAGCGGATGATATCCTTGATATTAGTTTTTGTCTTGTCATGGTGTACAGTAGGTGCCTATAGTATATTAGGACATAAATGGAAGTTTTGGAACGTTTTGACTGTGGTGGAACTACGTTTGAGGAAATTTCATAAGTCAGTAACTTGAGATCTATTGACTTAATGACGGACGGGATTCTGAAAGTTGTATGGATTATGGATGTGTAATTATAATGTTATCAAATGATTTTGCAGGCTTTGCTTCTACACTGTTGATTGAGCCCCAGTTTACAATGGCTGCTAACTCCGGAGGAGGTGTAGACTGGAATGCGTTAATTAAACCATTCGTAACTTATTCTCTGGGTTCACTGTCCAAGCAAGAGTCGATAGCTTTAATTAAGGCTATCGTTGACAGGTATGTCTGATGTCCAATGTACCACAGCAATGCTCTTGGTCATTATGATGTTCGATGTTATGGATGGGAATTAATTAGTCACTAATTTATGTAGCGAACAAGATTTACTGGAGTCAGCTTCTACAACAAATCCTTGCTGTATATTTTATGATGTTGTCACTGTCTTAGCTGCTCACGTCATCACTGCCGCGGCGGAATCGGACCTGAGTAAGGGTTTTAATTTGGGAATCGTGAAAATTATAGCGAAAGTAGTTTTAGGACATCATCACTCGAATGTTCGAAGGAGAAGTTAATGTTAATTAAATGGTTTTGTATCAGTACCTCGCTCGAGTTTTCCTCTGGCGTGCCAGGCTGCGCGTGTTTTGTGCGAGTCTCTCTTGAAGCGCATGAATTTTGTACTGAAGTGCCCTCACCCGATTTTGACTGTTAAAATTTACGTGAATTGTATCCAAGTAAGTTACCAATTTAGTTGAAGTACATGCAATTCCTTTTAATTTTTTATGGATGTCACTGTGAATTCTGTCTTCTATCTTTTAGGAATTTTGCACGGGTAAAACAATATTCTCCGAGGATGAAACTTCTGCCGTATTAACTTTGTTAAAGTCTGCTGAGTTACCGCATAAAATTTTGTCAACGGCCCCAAGTAAGTAAAAACAAACATATGTACAATAGTGATGGTCCCAATTTTTGCATCATCAAAATTTACTTCACAGGTAGCTGGGATAAAGATGGCACCACTACAACGGTTAAAGAAGTGCGGCGGAATCGTTTAGATCCGTCAGTTTTACTGTTTGATCAAATTTCCATGCCGGTTATTAGTACCCCTAGCGACAAAACAGTCAGTGTAAGTCCCCATATTTGCGTATTATTTAAAGTTTCGTTTTAGAAGTGTAAATAAAAGAGGTTTAAAGGAGAGTCTGCACGTACCGTAAGGGTCGAAGACGGACTGAAAATAAACTATCCATTATCTGCTTACTAGGAATTGTTGTCAAGTGAAGTTGTTCAAGTGTTCCAAACTCTTCGTGCTGGTCAACAATTTGCAGAATTAATTTTGGCATCACCTGCTCTGAAGAATTTTGTTCCTAGTAAAGTAGATTTAAGCGAAGAGTCTCTTCGAAGCCACACGAAAACCGCGATTTTGAAGAATGTCAGGTAGCCAAATCACTAAGCCGTCATTAGGTTTTCGAGTTCGAGTAGTTATTTTTTATTTTGTTTCCCTAATCCATGTTTTCACTCTCTTTAGCGCTGACTTGACTTCTTTGAACGAAGAATTGAATTTGGTCTATCGGTTTATGACACCACCTTTATTTGCTCCGTTGACGGCCGAAGATTCTCATCACTTAAATCAACTTGCGTTAGCCGTCATGAATGCCGCGTTTGCAGTCATTAATACTTTCTATGGAAATAGCTCGCCTTCTACTAAGGGTACGTCCATTAACAGCCTCGTGGACAGCGATTATCAAATGGGGGTTGTAATAGTTGCAAGGGCCATTTGGACACAAAATCAAGTTATCCAAGTTTTTAAGGATAATTCTGGACTTCCTCAATGGGTTTGTTTATAAAACATTTTATACTGACTGAGTTCAATCAAAAATAATGGTGAATTTTTTGGTAATTTATTTATTTTTGTTGCGGTGATTGTTTTCAGAGTTGGCTGAATTGCTGTTTGGTTTTATCTAAAGCATTATTTGTGTCTCTACATTCGTATATGCAACATGTGAGTGTTCCTACGGAGCAAGTCTCAAGCCTTAAAACAGCGGATAGAGATATTCTACCGAAAATAAACCTCACCCCCGTCCAACAACTTTGGAATGAAATGGCTATTTCAATGGCTTGTCATGGAGTACAAATGGTCAAGGCATTCACATCACAGATGAGCATCACAGAGTCGCCGGAAACTGTTCAGTCTACGAGTCAGTTGAGATCACAGTTCAAAAACGACGTGCAGATAACTGGCGGAGAACGTATCAGGATATTTTTCGACGGATCTGTGAATTTCATTGAGTTGGTTGTGCAGATAATTACAGTGAGTTACAGGAAAGCATGTCGTTTGAAAATGTCTAACGCTGCTAAATTAGAGGCGGGACCAAATGATGAGAAGAGGGCACAACTTTCTACCGAGGATGATAGCAACGGGAACAACTTAGATATGAGTTTGGAACCTAACACTTTGGAAATTGACTACACTAATGATGCGGAAGTGGAAGGGGACAATAACAGCGTCAGTGATTTGATGACTACCGAAGATGAAGATGATAGAGATGAAGAAAATGAGGGTGATATGGATCGTAGTTATGATATTGCAGACTATGATGATGAACCATTTCTAGGAAAATGGCTTCAGAGTGTTTTAAATCCACCAGAGGCGCTCGTTGAAGATCTTGATGTTAAATGTGTAAGTTTTTAAGTATTGAAAGATACCTAAAATTAAAATGGGGGACGTTGTTACAGATATAATTAACGGGGCTTTTTTGGTATGTAGGATAAAAAGGCGGCAAGCGAAGGAGCTGGGACTGATGAAGTGAAAACTCTAACGGAGAAATTTATTACCGAAAAGGACAATCCAACAGCTGTGAGAATCTTATTGAAAACGAAAAGTTGATTCAACATGCTTCAATGGGAAAGTATTATGTAAAATTGAGCAATCTTGTTTCTGTTCTTCCACAGATAATTAATGCAGCCTTAAATATTCTCAGTTTTCTCACTAAAAATATTGTCACCAGTCAAAATCCTGTTATCAAGAGTTTGTTGTTAACTGGCATCAATGAACAAACCGTGGTACTTCTGGCTTTGATCCTGAAGGATTTAGATTTCGAGAAAGCTGGAACGGATGTTGGTACGGACGATTAGAAAATCATTTATTTAATTTTGTACGACAACTGAGTAAATCGCATTTTCTGTTGCGTTTTCAGGTGCTATTTCTCCCATTTTTGATGAGTACCTTAACCAAGTGTTCTCAGATTTTTCGGGTGAAATGGGTCGCCTGGTTCAGAATCTTCTAGCTCAAGGAACTTTTTCAGCTCAAGTTCAGAACTGTTTTCTGGATCAGTTAGGAATCAATTTGAATGGATCTGGAAGATGGCCGTTGGGATTACATCCAAGAGCATTAGCTGTTATGGTCCAAGTTATTCTTCTAAAAACGCAGGATAAGGAAACGATTGTCGTGTCAATATTAAAACGAGTCCTAGAAACAATTACAGAAGACGTGTCTTCTACCGACTCGCCTCCACAAGGGTACGCGGACATGCCTGTTGAACATGCTCAAACACTTGTCTTTCTCTTTCACACGCTTTCATTAATGCAGAAGAAGGCCATTATGATTGATACTGCGAGAGCTGTGATTAATGTTAGTAACCGTTTAAATGGTCGTATTCAAGAGCGACACCAGCTTCTAAGTTTAAGTCGTCTATTGCTGTTATTTGACTACTTCATTCGTCAGTTATATGAACCCAGTTTAACTCTCATAAGTCAAGTGCAGTATAATTTATTCAATGATGAAAGTTCTGTACCAAATTCTACTCAAAATCAACAATCGTCGGGCAAGTCAAATAGCAGTGGCAGTAACAAGAGTTCTCTCAAGAAAAAGTCTGACATGAACGTTCCTTCCGACGGAAGTGCGAATGAAACGTCACAGAATAACCTCAATGGAACCTCTGGTGGTCGACCTTCTGGCGGAACTCTCTCAGCTACTAAGTCATCACTTCCACCTGCTCGTTTATATTACGAGAATCCCATTTCTACATCTTCGACCGAAGATAAAATCGGTGATAAGGCTTATGACATCCGGCCTAAATTTTACAATTTGATTCGTGTGGAACCTAACTACAAAGAAAATCCACGATTGGATGGCCTTGCAATGAATTTTCTTATGAATAAAAATGATGTAAATTTTAAGGATAAAATGGCATATACAGAAGTTATTGAAGCTGTCCTTAGATTCGTTGAACTCCGAATGGAAGATTTTGATAATACTGGAACACAGCAGTACATTCAGTACTTCTTAACTCGACTTTTGTTTGGTCTTCCTCCGCCCCATGAATTCTTGCTGAAGCTAGAGGAGGTAACTTTAATGAGATGTCGTTTTATAAGTTCAAGTTATTCTAACGAGTAAGTAATGTCATTAACTTATGTAATAATTTAGTGCGGTGCTAATGGAGACTGGCTCATGGACAAACCTGCCTTAGTTCTCTACCTCATCGTGTGGCTTCCCCGGTTACAGAACAGGATTTATTCATCTTGGATTCTGGATATTTTCTCAAAGCAAGGTTTAACCACCATGCAGTCCGAAGAACTGGCAAAGAGAACCGGTTTAGCGTCGTTCTCTTCCAAGTTTGTGTTACCATTTTTGAAAGCTGCAGTCGGTTGGATAAGAAAAGCGCGAAACGATACCCCTGTGTACTTTTTTGTCATCGAAGCTGCTTTGGTCTTTGCTCATGAGAATATGGATGAGTACTTCTTACCTGATAGTAATCAAATTGGAGCTCAAGATAAAAAAGAAAAAGTTTATACGTCTTTATTCGAAGAAATTCTCCATGTTACTTTGGATACCATTAGAGAGGAAGTGTGCCATAAGGGTTATTTATCAAAGCCAAAAAACAAAAATGTTTCTTCTGTTTCAAGCTGCTTAAAATCCACCGCTCACTTATTGTCCATTTCGTCCAGTTTCTTGCTCCAAAATTCAGTGGCTAAAATAGTCACCAAATACATACATCCGGAACTGAAAGTAGCTATTGACCGTCACTTGCCTGTTGAGTTCCAGTTTGGTGAAAGTTATCCAGAATTCAACTACAAGAAGTTCAATACTGATGTTATACCTGGGGAATCGTATCTCCTCGCTATTATAAACGGTCATGCTGGCCAGAAGATAAGTCAGATAGATGCGCTGAAACATTTGTTGTGCTCCGTTGTCAAACTTTGTGGGTCAGGGATCAATGGCAAAAATTGGAAGAAACTTGGAATACCGCAAACACGTAGACAGGATCTTCAGCAGTTGCTCTATCCTTTATTATTGGATCGTGTGACGGAGTTTATGGCTCAGACTGTGGGGGTTTGTATTGATCCAATGTGGTCCAAACCAGATGTTCCTCTCGGAAAAATATTGATTGAAATTTTTGCCAACGTTACGCTTAATTCTATTGTCGATAGTGAATTGAGAACTGTAATTCCAGAGGAAAACCATTATAACTTCATGGAAGAAAGCCTAGCTGCCCTCATAAATACTGTGGAGTCTCACACCCCAGAATATGTCAGCATAGTTATGGGGAAAGATAATGATGGTGACATGTTAATATCGTTATTAGGACTAATGTATAACATCAGCGACGAGGGTGTGCTGGCCAAGTTGTGCAACTTTTTATCTCAGATTTTTAATTTTTCACCTTACGAGCAGCAGGATATTTCCAATTTTTTCAAAAAAAATGCAGACTCCGATGGAAATATATTATTTGTGAACGATTTGCCTTCAAAACTATTTAGTATGCAATTCTACAACTCGGAGGCGAGTGTTGAAGCATCATGCAAATTCCTAGGTGGATTAGCCGTCATGCTTAGACTTGGGGACAAAAACACAAGGAAAACTATTGTTCGGCTCTTGAATTCCACTATAGCTGCTGTACAAGCAAATCTGAAAGCATTGAAGAAGACTGATGAAAAGGGCAGTGAAATTACTGCAGCATTTCCTTATGTATTAAGACTTCTCATCAAATTAGCCAGAAAAGTTGAAGGTCCAGAAGGCCACACTCCTCTTTTCCGTCAAATGTCTGAGTGGTTTTTCGATTTAAAGGATGGATTTGATACTCACTTATGCCAGGCTGCCCGCGAAGATAATGCTTCAGAAAAATCCCCTTGGTTAACATCTCTTACCATACTCACAGATTACATGGTCGACATCGCGAAAGCACTTCAAGCTATTCAGAGTAGTAATACTTCAGGCAATGGAACCAGCTCCGGTCGGTTAGATAATAAAGATAAGGAACGAGAAGGTACACCAGGAAGTGTGAGCCCGCCTAACGAAGTGGAGGATAACTTCGATTTGTGTGATTCTGAAATGGGTGACGAACCTGGAGGAGATGATGAGGATAGTGGAGCTGATGATTCGGTAATATCTCATAAGTTTAATCGATAATATAACTTCCGTCGATTTTGTTTCGTTTTGTTATGTGTGTCATAAAAAATTTTATGTGGAAAATTTAGGATGATGAAGGACTTAATAGTCGGCTGTGCACCTACACTATTACTCAAAAAGAGTTTATGTCTCAACACTGGTACCACTGTCACACATGTGATATGACTGATGGAGTTGGCGTTTGTTCCATATGTGCTAGGGTTTGCCACAAAGGACATGATGTGACATACGCGAAGTTTGGTTCCTTCTTTTGTGACTGCGGCGCAAAGACAGACGGAAGTTGCTTGGTATGGCTTATACATTTTTATTATTCCAAACTTTATGTAGGAGATAAAGCAGTAAGTGAAATGTGATTTAATATTTAAACAAAAATAAAAACCGGATTCATAGGCGTTGGTTAGAAGAACAAATGTTTCCGGAAATGACGCCACTAACAACCCATCATCCTCTCAACCAGCTGCTAGCTCAGCTGTCATTGATCAAAATGTTGGAGGCGCCAATACCATCAACAATTACAACCCATTTGTTTCAAATGACCCCATTGATAATCGTCGAGCTTCTTCTCCAACCATCGTCGACGATAAGTCCTTGCTAACTACAGCGGCTATCTTATTTCGGAATCAGTCTTCACGTGAATGGGTGGGAGACGCCGTTTCGTCTTCTAAGGATAAAAGAGACATTCAGTCAAAAGGGTTTAACTGGGAGGAGCTTTTGCAAGCGCTGAAAGAAACGAGTGTGAAGATACCCCATAGAACTATTGATAAACTGGTTCCTGTTGTGCATGAGTTAGCCGATTTGAAAACCCCCATCGGGGCTTATCTTCGAGTGCGATCTGCTCTCGATAAGTTACGCAACGGAGGAGACCAATTAGTATTTACTACTTCGGAGGATTTGATGGTACTTGCTTTACAACCTATGAATTTCATTCAGATAATATGGGGATTTGTTTTAGCATAATTTTTTATTGGGATTGAGTATGAAGTTAAATTTTGTAATTACTTACTTACAGATCCCTACCTTAGGGTCACAAGAAGGTGCTTTTGAGAACATTAAGATGCAATACAATGGAGACCAAGGTAGTACAATACGTCAGCTCATTAATTCTCAAGTTATCAGACGATCCACAATTGCTGCTCTCTCTGCACCTGCTGCAAGAAGAAACTATCTAGCAGTGAGCCAGGAAAAGGGTAAACTGACTATCCTCCAGCTGGGTGCACTTCTATCTGGAGCCGAAGTAGGGAAGAAGAAGTTGACATTACCTCGATTAGCTACCCTCACTTTACCATTTACAGCATTGACTATGGCCACCAACTCGTTAAGAGATGACGTAATTGCTGTTTGTGGATTGAAGGTAAAGCAATTTTTGTTTATCTTTTCTGAGTTTCGTGGGTAACAGATGTATGGAACGAAATTTGCTTTGTTTTGAAGGACTGTCATGTTCTTGTGATTGGAACTGGGGGAGCGATCACTTCACACTTTGTGCTGCAACCCCAACTGGAAAGCCAGATACACATTATAAAACCTCTGTGGATTCCGGGATCGCAAACTGAACTCGCAATTCTTACGTCTGATGCCGTAAAGATTTACGATCTGGGAAGGGATACCATTTCACCCATTTTTTACTTTCTGTTACCTTCGGGAAAAGTCAGAGATGCTACGTTTGTTGTGCAAGTAATAGTCTATTAAATTTTATTTCGCTTCATTTTATTCCTTAGAAAATTTTGTCTTGAAATGACGATATCTTTACCGCAGGATAAATTCCGGTACATTGTGATAATGTCATTCGAAGGACGTATTTTTTACGAAAAACTATCAGACAATACCTCAGCTTCGCATGGCTATTACTATGTAACAAATGATCTGAACTTTCAAGACACAGAAATGCTGGTGAACGAGAATAACTCAGCGTCGTTGGATAACAAAGGAGTGTCCTTGTACTATTCGCATTCATTGAAGTTACTGTTTTATACTTACCCAAACGGGAAGAGTTATGTCGGCACATTGGAAGATCTCGAAATGAACAATCCTTTATCAAAAGGAGTATTAATAGCTCCCAAGTCAACCGGAAAACCTGCTAACTTAGGTTTAGCCCAGTGGACGGAAGTTTTGGGGCACCCTGGACTGATATTTGCGATGGGATACAGTAAGTTCGACAAAGATGAAAGCATTCAAATAATACATCTTGTAATTTGTTGATGCCCATCTAGCATTTACATTTTACCCGAAATTTTTAGGCTCAACTCCTTATGTTCTGTTGATGACTGAGAAAGGCTCTTACATTCAAGAAATAAGAATTGTTGGAAAAATAAAGCCAATGGATATAGTTGCCTTGCGTCACATTGCCAGTCAGGATAAAATGAAGACATCTTTACTTATTCTCTGTGATGATGGAAGCCTTCGAGTGTGTGATGCTTCGGAAACTACCGAATTCTGGCTCAATCCAAGGTTAAGGCCTCATCATGACTCTTTAAATGTGAAACCGCTGCTTAAAAAAGGTGCATCTACCAGCAAACGAATGAAGCAGGTTCCAAAATGCTCAAATGGGAAGCTGATTTTTCCAGTCGACTTCTTTGAGCATTGTCAGCCAATTCAGGATGTTGAATTTGGAGGAAATGATGTTCTGCAAATTTATAACCCTGCACAAATAAGAAATCGACTCAACAGCTCTGGTAAGTCATCTGCTGAGCAGTGTATGATAGCACGTTTCTTTCTACCAGTTTTTAAAAACGGTGGTTTCCATACACTCTGAGTTCATTATGTTTTAAGTGCAAATAAAATTATTGCTGCCAATTTCTATTAATGGAGTTACTTGTCGGACTCAGATGAATTGCAGTTCCTGCCCTGGCTATGTTATCGCTTGTTTGCACATTGAAGTGTGTTTACAACATGGTGGTGTTTACAAAATGATTGGTGTTTACAATATTTTGATTCAGTGTAGAGGGTATGTTTACAAAGTGTAGCTTACGTTTGCAACTCCGTAAGTTAGTGTAGAACTGCCTTTATTGCGTAAACAGACTTCTGTTTGCGACCTGGGTGAAAAACCAAGCGTATCGTGGAATGCTGTGGATTTCAATGTACATAGTAATGTACCCTACATATAATACACAATGGTTTGTATAGTTTAATAGATTTTGTGCACGCTGTCTTTGTAATTGACAGGCATGTACATCGTTTCAACCAAATCCATTGGTTTCAACCTGGAGGTGTCCTGCAATGATGGAAGCATGGTTATTACTGGTATTCGGGTACTGCTGGGTACTCAGGACATAAATAGGGCGCCAACTTACATTCAGATTTTCGGCCGAACGATAACAGTAATGTTGACAAGAACGCGTTGGTACGATATACCGTTTACCAGAGACGAGAGTATTCAAGCTGACTCCAAAATTAATATTACGTTTGGACCATCGAATGATCCTCAATGCGTAACATTCGTTGACTCGGTCAAAGTGTACGGGAAAACTAAAGACAGCTTTGGATGGCCGGATGATTCAGATGAAATGGTCGCAGCAACTCAGGTGAGTACTAGTGCTCCCAATGCTGACCCGTCATCAGCTGTCAGCAACAATGGTAGATCAAACCAGAATTATGCTGCCACTTCGGGAAACCCTAAACGCAAAGATGAAGAACTTGTTGAAAGGATTGTGACAAATGTATTAGAAATGTGCGAGATAGCCGTTACTCTCTTCTTCAAGGACATCACCGATCCAGATATTATGAATTCCGCCGTCAACATGGTGACTTCGATATACTTAGAAAATTATCCTCCAATCAGTGGAACGTGCCGCAGTTTCATGTCCACCGTTTTAGTCAATAAGTCCATTTATTACGAACACAAGGTAATTTTTTATGATCATACTAATAAGCTTAGTGATGTTTGCCTTCCTGGAATGTCTATTTTACCGTAAAAATGGAAGCTGGGTAAAAGTCACTTAAGTATTGCGCATGATTTTGCAGGATAAAGCTGTATTTTCGCACTGCCTGAACAAAATCCATGAAATGACGGAAACTATGAAGCGATGTGGAAACAAAGTTACAGACGTGGACCCCGAGAGTTTCCATCACGTGGTCAATTGCGTGAAAAACATTGCCATCGTGAGACCGCAGCATATTATCCAATTTGATTACACGTCTTGGAACAAGCAGAAATCCTTAAATACCGATCTTACTCGCTTTGTTGTTGAACTTGTAAACATATTCACCTGTTTTGTTGATCAAAGGCCTGATAATCCTCATGTTGTTTCCGTGGATAGACCAGGTAAGCGTATTAGAAGTTACGTTAAATCATACTCCGATTAACGATTGCATCAATTAGAAATATACTATTCCATGTCATTGGTTTTAGGAATTCAGAGGGTAGAGACTATCGCCATGTGCTTGGCAGACATAATCTACTCTCTCATGATTGCTAACATATCGCTTGTGGACGAGTTGTCACGGCCTTTATTTGAAATGCTTCTTAGTCCGCACAAAGATATGAGCGTACCGGTTAGACAATTGTTTACTAAAAGACTTCGGCCTAAAAATATCCGTAAACGGCGGGTAACCATACCTGGTCCATCCCCTCCTCATTGTGCTTCACCAGAAACTGCTGCGGAAAGTCCTCGAGAAGTTTCAACACCCTCTGGAGTTGGAGCTTCGCGAAACATTGTTGATCCGTCTAATCTACCTTTGGTTGAGGTTGATGAGCCAATAGTAATGCTAGGACAAGAGAACGATGCTCAGATGCCGATGTTGAACCCTTTGGACGCTTTCATGGGTCCTGATGGATTCATGGCACCGGGTATCGACCTTCAGTCAGACGCGGAGGATGAGGCGATGGTAGAGTTAGCAATAGCTTTAAGTCTTCAAGAGCAAGTGGGAGGAGCGGCATTAGCTATTCAAGGCATACAAGAGGGTCTTCAGGCACTAGAAGATATGCATCAGGAAGTCCTTCATGTAGCTGAAGCATTATCTCCTCCTGAGGAAGAACCTGAACAGTTAAATATGGACGGCGCTGTAGAAGGTGGTGCCGAATCTGATGCAACTGCTTCGCCACCACCAAGTGATGATGAAGGATCTACTGTTGCTACCGAGGGCTCAACGATGAGGAATTCGGAACCGGTATGTTTTTTTGTCATGTAGTATTCGTTGTTATGAGTACGTACGCGGCTTGTATTAAATGAAGTCGACACTGTAGGGAGGATCTGAAAGCTCTGGAAGCTCTGGAGCAGGTGGGTCGGGCAGCAGTAGAAACACTGGCCCTGGCCCAGTTCTGGGGCAATCGGGGACCTCATCAAACGTCCAGCCACGTCATGAAATGCTTGGACAGGAAGGAAGCAGCTCAAAACTCAGTAGAAATTCGGAGAAAGAAAGTTTAATGAAGACAAACCAGTTGATATTCTCAAACGCGAAACCGTTTCGGCTTGCGTTAATGAAAGTTATTTCGGACAAAATCGTATTCTGTACGAATCCACTGACCGTGATTCCATTGTTGCAAGTTCTTTTGGTTATAATAACTGAATTGGACGGGTCCTCAAGTGAAGAGAGACAAGCTGTCGAAAATATGGTTCATCAGCTCCTTAAAGTCATCAAATTAGAAGTAACTGGAAATCTTATGGCTCCAAAAGACTTAGTATACGTATTAGTCCGGCTCTTGGTTAACTCTAATTTGTTTGATTTTCCAGGAAAGAATCAAGTTGGACAAGGAATGGGAGAGAGATTCGAATAGTGAAGTTACGCTGATATCGCTGCGTATGCTCAGTATTCTGGTTTCTCGTTGGAGACAGCCTGATATTCGACCTGAAAACAACTGGATTTCCCGCATCACGGCTGAAATTGTGTACAGAAATGGATTAGTTGTTCGCTGTAAGGACCTATTGCATGTTCTCCGGTCTACATGGAAAGGGTCACAAGAAGCTGAAGAAAGTACATCTGGCGCTTTGGGCGCGGTCAGCTCTGCTCAACCTGTAGCGGAAAATGTGGTGAATTTATTGAAACCCTCAGTCTCAGTCAATCCTCCAGATTACGGACCTTTCTTCTTAAAACAATATGTAAAAAGTCATTGCCACGATATTCTGGAAGAACTGCCTCTTCTTTTATCTGAGATGGCTTTGCGGTTCCCCTATCAAGTCAAGAAAATAATTAATCAAGAAGCTGTTTTTGATGCTGTAAGTTACCCCGTTAATTATTTATTGCGACTGCATTGTTGAAGGCAAAGTTGCCGTGTTGAATTTATATAATGCATTTTTTAAGGATTGGGAGGAGTTGCTTTGCGAAATGTTGCAAAATCGAAATGCTCCATTTGTGAGGCGACAAGCTCGAAAATTGCTTCTCAACATAGCTGGAACCCGAGAAAACTATCATCTGTTAAGGGATTTGCACAACATAAAATTCAATCTTAATGAATTCAAACGCCTTATTGGTTTCGAGGGTAATTCTGATGCTGAAAGGTTTGCGAAAGCGTCAAAGATGGAATTCAAATATTCACAGTTGGTGTCCATGGTAGAGCATCTAAATACGTGCATCGATATAGCCACGCAGAGATCTGCTAGTTGGCAAACATACTGCAAAAACGATGATGCTCTGGAATTTATCATACAGGTACGATTTCATTTATGTTCAGGTCAGAGGTCAGATAGTATGCAAGTAAGCCAAATTCACGAATTTTTTGTATAGATGAGCTGCACAGCAGATGAAAGTTTAACGACCTCAATTTTGACTCTACTGAAAATCGCGGTGGATGGTGTTCCGTTCGAATCCAAGAATGAATCTCCAATGCTCCAGATGAGTGAAGATGAGAAAGCATTGAAATCATTAGCTCATCAAGTTATCGACAATGTCGAGAAACGTACATTTTTGGAATTTGTGAAAAAATATCTTCTTGAACACCCTGTGCTAACCACTCGGTGGCAAGCACATGCATTGCTGTTGGGATTCTTCTTAACGTCTGACTGTGCACATCAACTAAAACTAGTTAATGCAATTTGGGAACTTTGGCCTTTTGTTCCTGCTGCAGGTATCCGAGCAGCGCAGTTTGTCGACATACTCGGTTACGCTACCTTAAATAATGACCATCTTAAATCAACTGATGTAAGTGCTTTCAATAAGTCTTTAATTCTTCACCTTACGTTTACGTTAGAATTCAGTTAATTTAATACAATTGTCGTTACAGCTTCGCCAGCAAGTCAGCTACTGCATAAACTCAATTGAATCTCAAGGAAACTCTCTATTAGCTCACCCTAATGCTTGTATCTATTCCTCCCTTGTACCGTTTGTATCAGTTGAAGGTTTCTACTTGGAATCTGAACCATGTGAAGTTTGCTACAATATTGATAAGCCGTACACTACCCAAAAGTTAGCTACCATTAAAGCGGATGCAAAGTTCACAGCCAGCAGCCAAATTTTTAAATTGGCTTCTACTTTGAGTGTCATAAGACTTAGTATCCGACTGACCGAAGTTAAGAAAGCACGAATGATTAAGAATATGGTTGTGTACTATTCTCCCAAGAATCTTCCGATTGTTGAACTGAAAAACAAACCTAATCTCTGGCAAATGGCTCGAAGAGTCATGCTAAGCCCTTCTCAAACCGAAATTAAACTGGATTTTAGCGTTCCCATAACAGCTGCTAATATAATGCTGGAATTTCTGGAGTTTTATGAAAATGTACAAGCAACATCAGAAACATTACAGTGTCCACGTTGTTCCGCATCTGTTCCAGCCCAACCTGGCGTTTGTTCCAACTGTGGGGAAAATGTCTTCCAGTGTCACAAATGTCGTGCAATAAACTATGATGAGCGTGACCCATTTCTATGCCATTCTTGTGGGTTCTGCAAGTACGCCAAAATGGATATCAGTGTTTTAGCGAAGAATGTGGTTGCTGTGGATCCAATCGGTACGTGATTCTTTTGAAAATTTAAATTTTGGTTCAGGCTCTAAACCCAAGTCTAAAGGAGACTCAGCAATCTCGGTTTGACGCTTTAATATCTGTATTCCATATTTTAGAAAACGAAGAAGATCATAAAAAGGCGGAAAACGCCGTCAGTACATTGCTGGAGAAAGCAGATCAGACATACAAACAACAGCAACAAATGAAAGGATGTCTTGAGGTGATAATCTATTTTCTATTTTTTGGAAGGCGAAAATACCATTACGGACGGTAGTTTCAAACATTATCCTCAAAGAATGGATAATATAAGAACATTTCTCTTGAATTTCTTACGTATATTTATGTACAGACAATGTTACAGTCAATCAAGGAACGCAGATCTATGGCTGGAATTTCGACCGCTGGAACCACGTTGGCCAGTTCTAATTCTAATTCAGCTGGAATTAGCCTAGGAAGCATGCAGGCACCGCAATCTTATGCTGCAGTAGCTGCTGGTATAGTTTTTTATACTCTAGATGTTGGGCTTATACTGTATCATTTAGATGTTTATTGTTATTAAAAATTAAGAACTACTTTCAACATGGATTTCTATAATTTGTAGTAGCCAATGCGCTAAACAACAATATTCAGGTGGCTGCAGTTAACAACAACGGCAGTGTAAATACATCAGGCATAACCGGTGTCTCAGTGGGAGGATCACAAGTTATTAATTCTGCTACGGGTCTTGGTGGAACATCGTCGCTAGTTCTGAAAAATGTCCAAAGTTTAGCCTATTGTTATGCCATTGACTGCAAAAATTCGTACGAAGAACTAAACAGACTCATGAGGGTAATGTCAAGAATTGATGATTTAGTTTTAATGCTGATTATAAATACGTATTGACAAAACCATTTTTTTCTAACATTACCCACAGAAAGTTTCAGCCTATAGGAAAGAGATGCTCAAACTTGATCCAACATCTTATGCATTTGATACCATGGATAATGTGACATATCGTAAGCTTGTGTGCAATAAGTTTCATTCGTTCGATAGTGCTTATTTTGGCTATTTTCAAAATAATGGTTCTTTTTCTAGGTCGATGTTATGGTTGCATGGCGTCTAGTATAACTCTGTCATTAAAGTTGCTGCAAGCTTTGATTACTGCTGGAAGTCCTCGAGATCCGTTTGATCCTTACTTTCTCAGTTTTCTCCTACGTTTGTCACAGTCAGCTGGCTCTACAGCCCTCAAAGAGCAAGTGAAAAATGCCTTGTGTTTCTTCGTGAAGGATGATTCTCTTGCTACGATTCAGCTAACGGATATGATTACTTCACGGTAAATACTTCGGATGTTATCAGCAGCCATAACATGTCTGCCATTGCATTGAGTATAAGAGGATCATTTTTTGTGCTAACCATAGGGTAATGGCTGCATTAAATAAAGAGACCTGGTCAGATGTAAGCTTCGAAACTTCAGAAGAAATTTCACTACTTGCAAGTTTGCTTCAAATGTATGATTCGTGTTGGGAAATTAAATTGCGGAGTTTAATGGGAATATTTACTCACGTCATTCGCCGTTTGCGCGATCCTACTGTAACAGAAACAGGACTACTCCCTTGCTTAAAAATTATTCAGAATTTTATCAGAGCAACAAGCGGGGTAAGATATTTAATTTTGGAATGTTTCAATCATTAAATTCATTTATTTCTCCTATATTGTGAGTTTTAATTGACTAAGGAGAAAGATAAAACTACCGTCGCTCCAGTGGAAGGTGCAACCGTCAATTTGGAAGCTTGGATGAAGGGTGATGAAAACTATTCATTTGAAATGTGGAAGAAGCGTCTACCGAAAGTAATCAAAACAGAAGATAAAGTAGATTCTAGTACTCCATCTGTTGAGCCGAAGGATGTCAAAAGAGAAGCAAAGAAGAAGAAGTCAGGCCAGGAAGAAGCTTTTATTCAAGCTCTTTTGGCTGCCGAAAGGAAGAAGGCGAGTAATCAAGATCAGCGAAAGTCGTATCTTATTAAGACATATGGCCGCATTTGGCTGTCTAAGCATTTCAAACTTGAATCAAATCCAACATTGAATTTTGATTCGAACTTCATTTGGATCAAGAAGCTTATATTTTGCTCGGGATCCGTCCAGACGCGAACAGTTACCGCCGCTTTGTTGAAAGACTTATCGCAAATTCCTCAGCGCAGGCTTAAGGTAATATTTTAATAGTGTATTTTTTATGTAATTATTTAGGTGAGTTGTTAAGGGAGTTACAAGTTATTTAAGTGATTTTCTTGGCATTTTTAGATTATGGAGCTTCTTACTAGTTTCATGGATGATTTGCCATCTAATGGTGAATCTTGTAGAGAATTTATGGAGCTCTACAGAGATTTGGCAACCCCAGCTGAATATTCTGCATTTTTGAACGCCAAAGGTGCTTTAAATATCGTATGCAAGTTATTGGATGAGCAGATCGATAAGTTGCATTGCTTAGAAGCTGTGACTCTTCATTCAGATCTTTCGCAAGGTACAGAATATTGGCGGAGTGGGTTTGTATTCCTAATGACATATGTCTTTTAAGACATTCTCAAACTTGATCGATATGATTTTCTAGGCATTGCTGTTTGGGAACTATCGCGTTTGCTTTCTGCGTTAGCCATTCCGTCTGTTCGGCGAAACAAGCGTGTTTCCCTATTGTCTACCGTACTTGGTGGTTATTTAGCTCTTAAGAGATTGAAATTACATCGGACACGGCCGATTGAAGAGGCGCAAGAGATTTTGTTGCAGCTTCTTGAGGAAATTACTTCTGGAACAGAAGAAGAGACGAAAATATTTATGTCGGTTTGCGTAGAAACGCTAAAGAAGTGTCCGAAAGACGATTTAACAACACCAGTGTTTGTCTTTGAGCGATTGTGTTCGTTGATCGTACACGAGGAAAATGAAGTGGCCGAGTTTTTTGTTAGTCTCGATAAGGACCCACAACAGGAAGACTTTCTGCAGGTATCGCCGCTCATTCTATCTGTTACCAAGGGTAACGATAATAGCTGCAAGTTATTCATTCATCTTGTTTCGATTTTACAGGGCCGAATGTTAGGCAATCCTTACAGTAGCAACGAAACCGGAATTGGTCCCCTGATGCGGGACATAAAAAATAAAATCTGCACGGATTGTGAGCTGGTGGCCCTTCTGGAAGATGACAACGGGATGGAGCTTTTAGTCAATAATAAAATTATTTCTTTAGACCTGCCTGTTAAAGAAGTAAGTAAATTTAGTTTTGATTCAGTGTCAGTAGTTTATTGTTATTAATTTTATTGTATTAGTGTGGAGATATTATTACAATAATTAATATAATTGTATTAAAATCCCCTTTATCCTACTAGGTATACAAGCGTATTTGGCTCCCCACAAATGGTCAAATAGAACCAATGCGAATTGTGTATCGCATGCGCGGTTTGTTAGGAGATGCTACAGAGGAATTCGTGGAATCCTTTGCTTCACCTTCAGATGGACCTGAAGACAACGAAGCGACTTACAAGTTAGCTAATGTTTTGGTAGACTGTGGGGGATTGCAGGTTAGTAATGAATAAGTATTGTATTAGGAATTTAGGAACCGGCTGAATTTTAGTGTATGATAACCACATGTTCAAAACCACTGCTTTCCTTTAGGTGGTATTAAATTCTTTGGAAAATTTATTGAGTCAACAATTTCTGATGTCACGGGCGAAACCTCTTATCGCTGTCATCCTCAAACTACTGGGTTATTCAGCGAAGATAAGAGTAGGTCGACAGGCTCTGGTTAACCCGGATTTGAACACGGTTCAAATTCTCCTACCTATTTTACGGCTTTGTTTGCAGTATGAATTGACTTGCATTCAGGGCTCCTCGGGGGTAGTTCACCTAACTGATCAAGTTCTTGAGGTATCACGGATTGTGTTCATTTTTAAGGTTATTCTGCTATGGTTTATTACGATGTTGCAATGGTATATTCGACCGTTCCTAGATTTTGGATACGATTCTTAGTGATGCCTGTGCCTTGGATGAAGTGGCATTCAAACGGTTTGCCCGATCTCGGGGATCTCTCGATGACGTTCAGAGTCTGTTGAAACTCACACACAAGCTTAAAAATAAGCCTACGACCATGACAACTTATTTAAAGGTTTTAGCTTGCTTGACTTACACCGATAAGGATAAAATGATGGAAATATTTGAGAGCTACTCCGAGTGTTGGAATTTCTTCCAATTTGACAATGATCCCAACTCTGATTTCGCCACGAAGGTGATGAAATGAAATTTGAATAGTTGTAGACTGTGAAATCGGTTTCACGCGGAAAACCTTTTTAATACGTAATTATTAATGATCTTCATGCTTGAGCAAATCTAATTGTTGTATCTTAGCTGGAACAAATGTGCACCCTTGTCTCCAATATTCAAACTGGTCCATTCGGGTCAACGTTCAAAGACTTAGCAATAGAACGGCAAGCAGTGGAATTATGTCTTGAATACGTGAGACTGCTTGCTCCCAGTTTGAAGCCACCGATGGGAAGACCTGATTCTGATGAGTGGAAGGAAATGGTATCGAAACCGTCATTGAAATACGTTCTGAGATTGCTTGCTGGTTTTGCAGCCAACCATGCGCCCACTCAGGTACTTTCTGTCTCAAAATCAGTCCAGTTTTAAAATTATGTTTGCATTGCTCAAAAGCTGTGTGGTCACGCGTCACGCTATTTGCGCGTATATTTTCAGGAAGCAATGAAGGATTCAGTCTATGTTATACATCAACTTGAACAAGTTTCATCTGATGAGCATGTGGGATCTTTAGCTGAAAATGCACTGGAGGCATTGCGGTCATATGATAAGGTAAACATAAGTAATATTGCTGATATTAAGTGGGTGAGCTAACCTTAGTCGGGTTTTAGCTGTATTGATTCTTTGATTCAACTTGAAACAATTTACTACTTCACCAATATGATGATTGGTTTAGATATGGAAGGAAGTAGAAGGTGCTCGTAGGGCCACTCGCGAAGAGAAGAAGCGGATGGCAATGGCAATGCGCCAGCGGCAATTAAGTACAATGGGGATGAAAACAAATGATAAAGGTCAAGTAACTGCCGCTGTATCCACGATGTTAGATCAAATGGAAGAATTGGCCGAAGAGACCGGCCTCATTTGCGTTATATGTCGGGAAGGTTACAAGTACCAACCTACGAAGGTTTTAGGGATCTACACTTTCAGCAAGAGATGCCTGCTAGAAGAACAAGAGTTGAAGAGTCGTAAAACTTATGGATATTGTACCGTGTCGCACTTTAATGTTGTTCACGTAGACTGTCATATGGCTGCTATAAGGTTAGCACGATCAAGAGATGAGTGGGAGTCAGCTTCCCTTCAGAATGCGAATACACGTTGCAATGGGTTAATACCTCTTTGGGGCCAACAAGTTCCTGAATCTGCATTTGCTGCGTGCCTAGCTCGTCATAATGCGTACTTACAAGGTAAAAAGCTTGAATGTTTTGAAAGTTTAGGTATTTTGATATTTTTTGACATGTATTTGGGTATTTGACAAGGAAAGTATTTACCACAGTATTAGTATAATAAGTCTTCTATAATTGGTCTATTTGTAGAAGCAACTGCAAGTCGGGACGTAGGATTTGCATCAGGCATACATGACATCAAGTTACTCCTGCTTCGATTTGCGGAGGAGAAAACATTTCACGAAGATACGGGCGGAGGCGGTCCAGAATCCAATATGCATTTAATTCCTTATCTAATCCACACAGCACTCTACGTTCTGAACACAACAAGAGCTGCTGCGAAGGAGAGTCGGAACGTTGAAATATTTCTGTTTCTTATTCCTCATATGTGGAAAGACGATGCTTACTCTGTTGACGGCGTTTACTATCATTTAGTTGTTTCATTAACGGTTAATGCTTTGGATAAGTGAGTACAATTTTTATATTTTCGTAAATTTATGATGTCTTTGAATGAGTTTATTGATGTTTGGCTTTATGTTATAGGTGGCTGCAGAATAGAATTCATTGGCTTAAACGGGTTATGGGTATGTGTGGGATTCGATCGAAGAAGAATCGTACCGCGACGTTTGAACACTTTCGTCCAGGGCTTATATTCTTAAGTATCATTCACGGGCTTTATACTGTCGTTTTCAAGGTATGTTAATACAGATATCCGAATTTTGCTGAGCAAGTGATAAAAGTAGAGTGTCCAGTTTTCTTAATACCTTCAAACTCGTTTCTTGTGACTGAAAATTCATTTACTTTTCGTCTACAGGATGTAGCAGGCACTGGAGAATGGCCAACAATGCTTGCCGATTTCATTCGGAAGAATGATGAGCCCCTTATGAAGTCGACTAGTCAGTTGTTGAACATTTATCAGCAAAAACTTCTGACTGCGAAAACTTTCGCTGAGTTTTTTGATATTTTAGGTAAGGCCAAAGAAGTAGTATTGGTGAGTTAATATACATCTTTGGTAGACAGTTACTAACATGAATGTGTTGTGTTGCAGGAATTTCTGATGATCCAGCAGTAAAGGACGTGGATGAGTTCTTTACGAAATTATGGGATGAGATGAGCATAGCCTAAATATTTGATTGGTGTAATATGTAATAAGTAATAATAATGATTATTATTCATTCAATTAATTTCAGTTTTCTCTTTTCATTGGTAAATTTATAGCTTGGAAAAATTCAATTAACTCACTTTGATGGATGTAGTAAAATAATTAATAATTTATGAAAAGTCATACATAATGTACCCCAAATGAATTAAAGTTTCGTTGCAAAAGCCTATAAATAATAATAGTTATTTGATATAAAATATCCTCGAATGATTGTTTCCTACTTTTTCAGAGCGGAGTGCATTTAAATTCACTTGCGATCTTCTCCTGGTTGAAAAGTTGACACATCTTGGGTTCATTCGTGCTACTTCGAAACTCAGGGTGGTTAAAATAACATTACACGATTCATTTAGATGTCCACGAATGGAACTTGTAGATGCGGCTGAGGTTTATTTTTCATCGACAATGTTTTGAATAATTTATTTTCATTAATTTTGAAACTAAAACATTTCTCTTTTCTTTAAACAACTTTTCAATTGTAATGAGTTGCCACGTGGGCTTTAAATCTTACATGAATTTTGAAAATAACTTACGAACATACTTTCTTTGCAACACTATAATGACTTACAGCGTTGTTTTAGATAATTTAATCAAATTTTAATATTTTCCGTTCTCAGGGTACTGCTCTTTTCCGTCCTATTTCGAATAATATTAGTGATTAACAAAATATTTTTTGCATTCCATGGTTTAGTTAACAATCGTAATATTATATATATATATATATATCATATCTATGTTAAGACCCTCAAGTACAGAATCATTAATGTATGCTAGAGGCTAAAGCGTTTTAACATGGAGTGGTTACTCGTGTAACACGAAGTTATTATAAATTAAAACTTACTTATTTTTCTTCTTTCACTAATATTTATATTGTTAGTACTTAATTGTGATGATGAAAATCAACCATACCAGTAATCATACAGCTATTTTCGCTCACTGACCTCTAAGTAATGACAATATTCATATTAATATGATGGAACATAACTTATTTCAGTACACTGAAATTTTTGCTACCGATTTGCCCGCTACAGTATTTATATTTTTACAAATAATTTGTTAGTTGATCATCATGTTGTATCAATATTTTTCTTCATTCTTATTAATATATATATACTATATAACTAATCACCTCTAACGTTCCATCATCGCCATACAATATTACATGACTATTATACAATTATGTACAATACTTTCGAAATCATTACTACAATTAAAAATTAAAACACGAAAAATTCTAATAGATAACAAACCGATAATCCTTTACATTCCCGCGTTTTTATAATTGCAAGGGGATGTACAAATGAATTCTCACAAACTCGATTCATGGATTTTAGGTTTTCTTGGATATAAAGTCGGTACTGTATTAACGTTAGCACTTCAGAGAGATTAACTACAAGCAATAGGTGTGAATCTTTAATATCCTTGATGTTTGAATAGTGTGTAATACTAAATTATGGTATTATATCCAATATTTTTTGAAATGACTTACAGTCTCACCCCTACACTCTTAGCAGGTAATATTTTTCGACATCGCTTAAACTAGCGGATAAAAACACAATCATTTCAAGTAATTATATTATTTTTTCACTACCAACGTTTTCTCTAATAACACTATTAATTACGCCGGGTTTCCTTTAAGTACACATATCTTTCCTTTTTGCATGAAATTAACAAGCAATATTAAGGTCTTGAGGATGCACATTGTTTTAACTAGGTAGTACATTTTTTTTAATTAATGGAAGCGACAAAATTCCAGCAGGAATATAATACAAGTATTAAAGTCACTAATAACTTTAACAAAATTAACTTTTACACCTCAGATTTGGATGACTTTAAAATATCATTAAATTTTAAAAAGATTTTTATTAAAAACACGAAGGATTTTTAAACTTACGCTAAACGTTCGAAGAATAATAATTACTTTTGCTGCCAGTATAGTAGAGAGTAGTGTCGGTGGATTGTTTGATAAGCCTAGCATTTATGAAACAACCAACGCTGAAAATAGTTATGTAAATGTACAGAAAGAATCCTTCTGCTACTCGTGTAATTGCAAGTACGGAATAGTGAAAGCAGAAATCAGTATGTCAATAATAGAAATAGCCGTTAATACCAAAAAAGTACACAAAATAAAGTGACTTGAGTAGTAAATACTAAAAATAAGTAAGTTATAATAAGTTATAATCATTAAACCACTCGGCTATGCAATGCTGATACTACAATCCATGCAGCTGACGACGTTTGAACACTAAAGAAATTCAATTATATAGCAAATATTGCAGTAACGCAAGTAATGCCTATTAGTTTTTAAGATTTAATAATTTGGACTACTGTATATAATAATTTGAAAACCTCTGATAATCTCAAAATCCATACATACAAAATAATTAATTCGAACATTTTGGTCAGTTGGAAATCAGACAGCGTCTTTAAAAAATAATTTCCGGAAAAATGGTAGGGCTGTACTTATATTTTGTAACCATAACTTACTTTTCCTTTACGACATTTGGTGCTGCACATATTTTAATGTCCACCTAAATTTTTACTGTGGCTGCTATTTATACGTCTCAAGACCACATTTTTGCTAAGATATATAAAGATGTGCGGGCTAACTGTAAAATTTAATAGTATTTTTGCATTATTTTCAATTATAATAGTCGTTTTCGTACATGCACGTATACTTAGTGCTGCGTAGGATATTATATTAATAATGTTAAGGTATGTTTTCCTTTTTGGGAACTCTGAACTGCATTTTTACAATCGACATTACCATTGATTTCTTACCTACAGTACATCCAGGTCCAGGATAGAACCGTGAAAGAAAAGAATTCAAAGAAAACCTTAAGGGGGTCTGGGGTGATGTCACAAATCATGAAACTACTGATCAGGGAGTGGTTTAAGCTCCTTGATTTGTTTGATAAGGTAGGCTTTTTCGTCGTTAAATTGCTCATCTTCGGATCGGTCCTCATGAAACTTTGTTAGGAAGTCGACAAGTTTCTCCTGATTTCGTAATAAAATGTCCAATATGGGTTTTGGTTTGTTTGGATTGGCGACAAAAACCTAAGATAACAAAATTCTGGTTAAGCGATTGAAACAAAGACACTTACACGGGCACATATGAATTCAGTGGTAATTTAAAATTACTTTGAAAACGTGGAAGGCTTCAAATTGAATATTTCTTGACTTTTCCTTCAGCATGTTCATCATAAGCTTTAAATTGTCCGGATTGGAAATGTATCTTGTCATTACCTATATTACATATTTAAACAGCCGAAGCGTTAGTGTGCATGTTTTTATTACATAATATGCGCATAATATAATGCTTAACCTGCTTAAAACGTTATTTTGAAAAAGACAAAAAGGGATACCGTGAAATTGTGTCGATCAAGCAGCAATTCACCCAACAATTTAAGACTCTGGCGGCGGGTAACGTAATTCTCTGAATTCAGAAGCTGCTGGTAATGGGTAAAAACCTTGTCGTAGTTCGCTTCCAAAAACTCAGCGCTAAGCAGTTTATGCCTAGTCAACAGTTCCTATTTGCCACAATAACATCAAAATAATTTAGTAAATTCCAATCAAAAGTCACGTCGTAGTGAGGGACTGTTTAACAACGCTAGGCCCCAATGCTATCTACGAATTAGGATTTTAATTCTTCACAAAGCTGTAAGATATTAACAGAAAACACGAATTTTCTCCACCAAACTAAATAATTCGCACACAAACCTTGAATGTGGAGAAGGCATCGGAGGCAATGTCAAAAGTAGACACTTCAACATATTCGAAAAACTTATAAAAATCATTTGAGTACAGAATTATCTTGGCCAAGGCTTCGTATCTGGCACATTCACGTAGCATCGTCCCACAGTTAAGAGCTACCTCTTGGTGTTCATACCTATCATTTATAACCACCACATAATTAACTAAATTATTTCCTGGGAAGGTTAAATCAGCATCAAATCTCACAAGATCCGCAAAATCGTATCTCACCCAGATATAAGGGTAAAAAGAATTTCTGGTTTGGTACATATGTACTCAACAGTGGGTGACCTAGCACCTATGTGTCTCCTCAATATATTATTGAATATCTGAGCCACATCCTTTTTGCCCTGAACAAACAAACATCATTATTACCTTCAATTATTCAACACCATAACTAAATTCGCCAAAATACTTCCACCACATTTACATTCATACCTCAAATTCAATTCTCGACAAATTGTTTATGAGAATAAGGAGAAGGTTGGTGTTGTAAAGCTCTTGGGACAACTGGGCCACCAATATCTCAGTCTGCTGCTCAGTGTCCGCTGATCCAAAAAGAATCCCTTTCACCGCTCCCAGCTGTTTCGTAACCTCTTCCTGTGCCTTTTCTGCCTTCTTCTCCCCTCTCTCCAAGGCTGTCACAGCTTCCTTGAGGGCCTTCACAACCTCCGCCGGATTCTTTTGGGACTTACCAAAAAGTGGCATCTCCAATTCTGCAACCATTCAAATTTCAAATACTCACAACCTCAATCTCACTCCTAAATTCAGTCCAACTTCAAAAAAGCACCATGTCAAAGCTTATTTCGTCCCGCAGCGATTGTTTTAAAATCAAAATGAACCCCTTTTAAAACTCAATCCCTGTTTACATCGCTCTTCAATAATTTATAAAACGAATTTACAAACTGTCTCAAGATACTCGCCATAATCCGAACACACAAGCTGCTTCAATGCTTCAACTATAACTCGAACCCCATTTAA
This sequence comes from Spatulosminthurus flaviceps, assembly GCA_034693705.1. Lineage (NCBI taxonomy): Eukaryota > Metazoa > Arthropoda > Collembola > Symphypleona > Sminthuridae > Spatulosminthurus > Spatulosminthurus flaviceps. The sequence goes on from JAQFXU010000782.1 coordinate 27,225, forward strand.
ATTACAAATTCAACCCGAGAAGTCACTTCCCAGATTAGGCCTCACATAATTATGCGCATAAAATGCATCACCACAACATTCATGTGATCCTACCTTCAAAAATCAAAACAAAAAAACCAAATTTAATAACTATTAAACATTATTCAAAATGTATGAAAACTCCAAATTCTCCTCATACTCTGCCCCCCCCCCCTTCAAAAATATAAATTACAAAATCCTATATAGCTACTACACAAAATATCCACTCCTATGTACACATGTAATACACGCGCAATTAGTAACCCAACTGCACCGTCACCAACACGAAATCCTTGTCGTCAGTGATCTCTAATAATTGATCACCCGAAAAATGTAAATTTCGACACATACAATGAATTTGATTCACTTACATAAAAAATCAAAACTTGTTAAAATTTTTGATGATGATGACAACTTGGCAAATAATATATACTGCGCCCACAAATGGCCACACACAACCGAGCCTACAACGTCATTTACCAGATGGATCAGTCCGATGTTGGTGTTTCTTTGAAGGAATCAATTCTACAAGAGACATTCAGTTTTAATATCTACAAAATAAATCAAAACAATCACATTGCTTTTTCAATTTGAAAAACTCTCAAGTTCGCTGACCTCACCTGATCTTCCTCGACCTCAAATTATTTTGAAGTTTCCGCCTGTCCACGAAATGACGTCAGGGGTTGAGTGAAGTCGAGCCATTGAGTAGTTCATTGATTTGCTTGTACAATCGCTTATTATTGCCTATATGTACCACACACACCGTCGTTTAATATATAGCAGTGCAATGTCGGCATATCCCTTCATTCCCTTCCCATTAACAAAACCCTTCAACTCTCTTCTCAGCACTCAAATCGTATATGCATAAAAGCATTGGAGTAACTATGTACATATATGTATGCGTCCTGTATACAATCGCGCACTGAGCTTAACCGTACATGCAAAAGCCACGGTAAAGCACATGAGCCATTTGTGTATAGCATTGACATGTATATAAAAGCCTAAGCCCTAAGCCTCATTGATGTCAGGAAGAGAAAGCCTGGCTGTCCGTCTGCACGGTATGCTTCGCGTAGACAACGCAACGGTATTTATTCCGCCTATTTCTTCATCAGAAAAGTTAGTTTAATTGTTTTTTAGAAGACCTCTGGCTATACATTAATGCTGAGGTTATAATTATTATTATTATTACTAAAGCACAAAAATAGCATCATTTCAGCCATTTTCCCATTGGAATCATTAAGAAAATTCACTGAATACCAGCACATAGTACTACGTAATGGTTGTATTAGTACTATAAATAACATAACCTAAGGTAGCATAGTTATAAGAAAATACCCCTCACAAAGACTCTAAACTCTAAACAAATGAGCTGGGGTTTGGGGGTACAAACACCCTATGCAACAATACTTCAAGACATTAACAATATCTTCATAGCTAAAGAAACAGTTTTTACTTATGCATAACTCCAGCATCTTTCTCCCGCCGAAATCCCACAGCTTTAAAATTTTCGAGCTAAAAATTTCTTTATCTTTATTTACAGAGCTGAAAATTGGCAGAAATCTTTATGATATATAAAACCGGGGAAGTTTTTTCGAACAACCCCAAAAACGTATCACGTTGACCCCCAGAGGTCAACGTGATCAAAGTTAATTTAGTATTTAATAATTAATATAATAAAAACCTACGACTCAAATAACTTTTATGACCTCTGGAGGTCAACGTGATAAGTTTTTGGCGTCGTTCAAAAAATCTTCCTGGGGTATACATTTCATAATGATTTCTGCCAATTTTCAGCGAAATCGGTCGAACCGATTCGGCGGTATCCTCTACCCCATAAAAACCGTACAGATTGACCTCCGAGGTCAATCTGTGCGATGCATTCCGCGTAGGATCAAATCTTTTGCGCCAATATGTTTTTTGGACCCTAAAGTACGTCAGAAATATATTTTCGAAAATTTTAACCCTGTGGGATTTCGGCAGGAGAAAGCTGATGGAATTTTTTTATGCATTAAGTGAATCAGTTACGAACGAATACAAAAATCATTTTTCGTTAGTATTATCCCATGTTCTGGGAGGTACAATGTACACGTTTGTACACCGAGGTTTACTAATTATTGTTAGCCGGTGTGTTTATGTACATAATACCAGTAAAACGGATTTTTTGGTGATGGATTCTTGCATACTACGGAAGTGAAAAATGTATATATACATACTAATCTTTGGACTAATAATAAAACCTATGACAGATTGAAATTTTTTTAGCATGTAACATTATTTAGAGAATCAAGATTTGTCCAGGCATGATATCAATACTGGTAGACACTGAATTACAAAGGAGAAAAGTTGCTAGTCATTTATTATGGAATAAAGTTGAGTCGTTATTGTGTGTGGTCCTCCCTGACAATAGCATTCATCTTATTGAGAGGATGAAGAAACAGGAGGAATCATGCATGCCAACAGATTCAGTATACAACGCAATATACATGTCACGTGGGTGTAAAAGCATTTACGGGTAATGATGAGCTCTTCATCAAAAACAATAACTTGCACAATCAAAGTTTACCTTGAGTTCTAGCACCACTCTCTTTTGTGACTCTTCTTATCACTTCGGTAGCCTTTGGTTTCAAATTAGTACTTAGCGATTTGCTATTTCCTATTCCATGATAATGACAATCATATACCGCCTAGCATTCACTAAACGGGCGTAGAAAAATATCTGCTTTGCAATGAAATCATTTGACTGGTTACATAACATCATAGGAGATACCGTAGTAGTAATTATGAGGAGTAATTTATTGGAAGTAATCGAAGAATGCTTGAATAAACAATTTCGAGATCTGCAATTAGAAACTTACGCTTTTTTACATCTGATTATAATGATATGAAAATTTGGCAACCTCATTTAAAGGAAAAATAGAGTGCTGTAGTATCTACGTATAAGCTATAAACTTTAATAAGGTGAAATAATATCCGTCACCGTGTTAACAAGTAAATGCGAGGAGTTCGACTGACATATGTAGCTTTAATTCCACTAACAAAAGCCCTGCTCAATTTTATTGCTCAGCAGGATGCAGATAAGACTGAACAGCTTCTAACGCAAAAAAAAGTGTCTTAATTGCTATTTATTACAGCACTACTAATTCAGAGCCAATAGGTTAGGTCACGCCCCAATCATCCCAAGCTCTTCAACGTTCCCCAGTTTTTTGAAACGGATGGACTTGAAATAATTCCTTTCATTTTATGATAACTCAAACCAAAAAACAATTATTACGATTTTTTCCTGTAAGTACAGTCGCCATTGTCATTATGCATTATTCGGTACAAAAATAATGAAAGGAAGCTGCAATGCAGTATTTCAAGAATCATTGCGAGTAAAACGTAAACAATCACTAGATGAACTTTTGTGGGCGGAACTTACGTTTTGGAGTTTGAATGTCAGGAACTCCCCTACTCCCCTCAGCGTAACGGTTGAAAGGCTCAATAAGTATTAAATAATTAATGCAGGCATTATCTACGTTTGAAATTATGTTGGACGTGAAGAGCTTCAGCGCCTGGAGATAGATGGCCTCGTGCGCTGAGGAAGCCTTGATGAACAAAGTCCGTTTGGAACGATGGAGAAATGTTCTGGACTCCAGGTTCCGGGGAGACACCGCCATTCTGTGATACTTAGAGAAGATTCGTCTAACCCCGAACCCCGTCAGTTCCAGTTACAGACAGACGATATTGATGGAAATGAAAATCAATGGGGGCAATTTCAATGCCTTTCGCGGTAACAAGGACAAAACCATAGAGCACGTTTAATAGAATTTATTGGTGGCTTGGTGGAACAAAATGACTACTACGGTTGCGGAAAATTGTAGTGGAAATTCACCGCCTTGGGATTTAAAGCGAACTGATTTGAGATAATTCTGCGAAAATGTGGCATAAATAAGGAAGATGAAACGATGTGGAAGTAGAAGATTCACTCTCTATTTAATAAGCGCTCTGCTAAGTTTCATCATATGGGTTGTTGTCTAAGAATTTCATCAGAGTATATGTAAATAAAATTGATGATTTTCACGGTGAGACACCAATTCAGCTCTACGTTCATATTTATTTTTTAATGTTAAATAATAAGATAAATAATTACTGATTTTTTTACTTATTTATTTACAAATGAATTTGTCACACCATGGATTTTCTTGGCGATTCAACGATGGTGGCTTGCGGCTTCCAGCTTCAGTCTGAAACGGAATACCTTCGGCATGTCATCAAGCATTTACGTAAAAAAGGATTAATAATAATAATTATTTTCTAAAAAATATTTCTTTTAATATAAATTTGTAAATTGGATTTCTTAGTACAATTTTAAATGCAATTCAGGGTTTCGAGGTACAACATGTTTGGAAATAGGGGACGGGATCCGAGAGCAGAGTAAAATGTTGACGCAGGATCTCTTTGCCTTTGACTGTCTCATCCCACACAGGACTTTAAATGCTTACAATAATTTGAAAGCCAAAAATAGTTATTCAAACCCATCACCAACACCGCAACAATCCGTAGAATCTCACTACCCTCATGGGATTCTTGATTACCCTCCAGCCAACCACCCGGAAAATCCAGCAGCTGTCCCCATTTTTGAAACAATATTTCATGGGTATGTAGATTAATAATTATTATTATTCTATAAATAATTTTTCCTATTTATGCACATTGTAACAGTGTAATTTCGGAAATTTTTTATTTGAAACATTATTTCATGGGTAAGTGGATTAATAATAATTATTATTCTATAAATATATTTTCATATTTATGCACATTGTTAAAGGGTAATTTCGGAAATTTTTTATTTGAATTCATCTTCGGGTATAGGTTACATTCTCAGGAAGAAGATCTCATTCCTCCTATTTCTAGTCTTGTGAGTATGTACGATGTGTTGCCATTCATGAGGCCAAACTTTGAGGAAGGAAATATATTTCCAACGAGTGCTGCCGAGAGTAACAATGCACAGTTGACTAGTGTAAATTGGAAGGAAATTCTGGAAAATTTCCCTTCTGGTATGTAAACTCATAAACGAAGGATGATCACTATGCCAGTATTTTCCCAAATTGTGCGCCTCTATTATATTTAAGAACATTTCAGCTGTCGATAAAATGAGTCCAGACCAGATCATCCAGATTGCGGAAAGTACAACCCTCATGAAAGACAAAGAGGCGATGATGATCCACAAACCGCAATCGATTCCCTACCAACAAAGCTCCAAAGATATCAGTGTTTCCTCCACCAATGTGGAAACGATCTCATCTGATGATAGCGTCACGTCTGACTTGGAAAGTTGGAAAGGATTTTATGGCATTGGCAGCAGGGATTACGTTCCTTCGTTGTCAAGTAATGGGAACAATTTCAAATCCATCCGATGGCCCAAACTAGCCCTCTGTGAAACTCCCAACTTTCTCTACACCAGAAGCAATTTGAACGGGACGCGAAACAAATGTTGTGGGATACCGAATCTGACTGCTCATAAACCACCGGCAAAAGTCGTGGTCCCTGCAACTCGAAAACGTACTATTCCCACCGGCTTCCGCATTCCTAAAAGCAGGAAATCTCCCAGGAAGGATCCAATAACTAATACTCGGGAATATTACAGCTCTGCCTACATTCTTGAAGAAGGGCTAAAGTAAAAGCTGCCCCTTCTCACAAACATCATGTTAACTCTTTTGAATTCTTCCTTATAATTCTATTCCTATTTTTACCCAAAAAATTCACAGGAAAAAGCGGGCGTCGGGAGTTTTATACGTCAAGCCCTACGTCTGTCCCGTGCCGAAATGTGGGAAATCTTACAAGAATGCAAATGGAATAAAATACCACGCTAAATATGGTCACAGTGCTCCTCAAGAGTAAGTTTGGCATTAAAATATCATAGAGTAATAGAGGGTAGACAACAGAATATGAGTAGACACCCGGAACAAAATTATGAAACAAAATATTTTAGGTTCGCATGCAATTGTGGTAAAATGTACAATACAATGCACAGCTTATTAGCACACAAGAAAACGCACAATCTAACTTGTACATCCGACTCTTCTGCGGACGGTGAAAGCTACAACTCCAGCTCGGGCTCATCTGTCAGCAGTGAAATGAGTGACACGTCATTTTCAGGGGAGTCAGAGGAAGATACGTGTACGTGTACGGAATAGATTCATTCCTGGTTCTCGACTGTGGTGTATTATTAATAGCAAAGTATCTACGCGCATAAGTTTGGGCATGAAGACAGAAGTTGGCGTTCTCCTGAAACTCATGCTAGTCTTACTTGTGATATTGTATTCTCTTAGGATATAAGTTGATTATTATTTTTTTAAATTATTGTACTCCTTACTCGTTGAATTTCATATATAATATATGTATGTATATTGATATAGTTTTAATATAAATACTTTGTGAAGATTGCCAGAGATTTAAAAATTGACTCGAATTTAATGCTTTGCTGATTTTTCTTCCAAAGAAGCGATTTTAAATCTAACAGGAGGCCGATCCAACTTTCCATTAGTCCTTAAAATTTCTTCCTTGAGCAAAGCTAATTTAGCTTTCATTTTTAAATATCGATTGAACCTATCACGGGAGATGGGCTCGTAGACTACTCGATTTTCTCCATACAATTGCATTATTTCCCGCATATTATTCGCCATTTCTCGGTGCAAATTCATGAGGCTGTTAGGAAAGGAAACCATGAATTATTACTACCAACTAAAATCCCATCGCGAGGTATTCATAGAATAATAAAATAACTCATAGAAGGTTTCGTACACATTAGATGTTTGGTTAGCTTTCATTGCCGCCTGATACACACTGTCTATCCACAGAGGAGACGTGACCACATCCGACATTGCAACTAAATCATCATGTCGAAGTAACTTCTGGAACTGGCCTCCTATCGAGAAGAAATCCGTAAATGCGGATGTCCTTTGTCGAGCAAACAATTGCCGGAGGTCTAATTTTTGCCGTCGGAATACTTTCTCCTTTTTTAATCTCACTAGCGTTTCTCTTTGCCCACGTTGTTTATCCTAGGAGGATGAGAAAATAATTTCGAGTTTGAAATAGCAATGCGGATACGTAAAAGAGGGTGATATTTTACCCTGAAATTATCAGTAGCTTCCGAGATATTCATAATGATGATGGCGACGAAAATGTTGGAAAACAAAAAATTCCCCAGCACAATGCATGTAATTACGAAGAGCGTCCCAGTGACGCCCGCTCGGACTTTCATTTCTTCATTCAAATCTGTCCAGCCATCTATCTGCGAAATAATAATGATCAAAATCACGTAACCCCATTCAAACAATATGGATCCTTTGTATATTTTCATTCAAGTTAAAATTACGGTCAAGACACGAAGCATATTGAGCATTCCTCGCCCAATGGAGCCAAAAGCCTCTGGGTATTCTTTTCCAAAAAAATAGAAAGCAATGATAGCTGTGACGTACAAGAGAAGCACGAGTAATATTACCACACTAAGGACATGGGTTTTAATCGTCTCCACAAGGGCAGATACTAATACCTAAATAATTTTTTGAAACATTCGCTACAAAATCGTCACACCATTGCAAGTTGCTTAAAACTTATACACTACATACTTAAGTATGTAAGAGATTTTAGAAATTGTAGAGATTTTTTTGTTTTCATGCTGTGTTGTGTTTGTGTCTCGCAACTCGCAACTAAAAAATAGTCACCTGTAGCTGAACGGAAAATGAAATCCCTCGGAGAATACGAAGAGCTCGGAAAATTAAAAGAGCCCGTAGAGAATCCAAACTGGACACATCTGTCCAGTCAATGATACTCTGGAAAAGGGTAGAATAAAATGAGGAGTTCTTTTCAAAAACCAAAATATACTTTCTTGTTACAAAGTACAATTTATACAATTATTTGATTAACAAGCTGACAAGATGACCAACCTTTCCGAGTGAAATGACGAGTATTATAAAATCAAAAATGTTGAAACCCGACCTCCAGTATCTGTACGGATGAGCGTAAACCTTAATAATAAACTCAATGGTATAAACGGCGACGAATACCTATACACGCGAAACGAAAAATTACTGATGATGTTGTTTGAAAATAATTTTTGTAAATTCTAGTCCTGATCCCACGAAAGCTTACATGGTCAATAATTTCAAAGGCAAAAGCATTGTCTTGGCCAAAAGGTTCCCACGTCTCAAATGCAAGCACTATTGCGTTTATGCAAATGATTATCATAATCAAGGTTTTAAACCATGACCAGGCCGCAAGGGCCACACAATAATTATGAAATGAGTCATCACAGCGATAAGTTCTTTCCAAACGTTTCGGGGGGTTTCTAATAGACGGAGGTATTGTACAAGTTTTTTAAGGTTTCAAGGAGGGAAATGCTGTTTTTTGGTGAAATCGTGTAAATACCGAGCGGTCCCACAACCTGTATGGAAAAGGCGAGTATCGTCGCGAAAATATCCTTGGGCCAGTAATTTTCTCTTTTTCATTCTTTTGATATGCTTTGAGACAAAAAAATGTTCTTGACCTTTTCTTCCTAAATTGCGCAGAAGGGAGCAATGCTTTTTCTTATCCTTTCGTTTTATCTTCTTTTTGTTTTTCTTGGCTTCTTTTATCTCACTCTTTTCCTGAGCAGTCAATTTCTTGTGCTTGGTAAATTCCCTTTCAACCCGTTTTTCAGCCCTGGCCATTATTTCCTCATTGTCAAAAATTTTATTCCAATAATCATGTTTATTTTTCGGATTTGGTTCACCGTCATCACTCTCTAAAGCGTCCTCGTCAACTCGTAGGACATCTTCATCTTCTGCCACAGTTGCTAAGTCTGAATAGGCTGCTCTGGTTTGTAATGCAGCTCGTAATTTTAAATTAGCACGGGATACGTTTGTGGGACACCAGTAGTCGTCGTCAATACTGTGGGAAGCATTTTTCTTCCATCTTGTCGCTGAGGTGACGCAAAATTTATACAGCACAAAAATTATTGTAACCAAATCCTTTTATGCTGTGAACCTAGATCTTCAATACTGGACATTTATGCTTCATAATTTGTCAGTACCAAATAAAAAAAAGATGTTGAATGATTACATACATTCGTGAGCTATTCTTAAAGCGATTTCGCTTTCGGTAACATCATTGAGGTTTCTGTTGGTGAGTGCACTCGTATCGTCGCCCGAGGACCGTAGACGATTGGTGCCATATTTCGAAGATCTGTCTCCTGCTTCTTCTCTGATAATGAAAGCCACTTCATTGCCGCCAGATCTTAACCGGGCTCGGTATTTTTTATCGATTCTATTCGCAATGGCTCGAACAAATGTTAAAGTATTATTCTTATACCGCCCGTGAATTATTGGATACTTGACAATCATCATTGCTTGGAGCCAGGACGGAAGACGCTCAATTTGTTCCATGATATCGTCTGGAATTTGAGCTTTTTTGGGGGAATCTACAATCTCATCCAATGGCATAGTTCGGTCCCATTCGGATCCAACCATTTGAAGCATTTCCTCCTCTTCAGGTTCTAATGTCTCACGAGGAGGTTGTTCTGCTAATTTCTTTATAGCTTTTGTAGAATTCGGTTTGTAAGAATCCTGTTCATCCTCTCGAAATATTTTGAACTCTAACAGTGGTGGATCTTCCTTGTCTTTTGCCATGATGTCCCTTTGCCTTCTGGTTTTTAAATTGTTTTTGTGATCGTTGGACTTGCCTTTAATTTTTAATTAACAAACACTGTGGCATTTTTTATATTATGACTCTTGAATATTGCAATGAAGGGATACACCTTCAAAATTCAATAAAACGTTTTTCTCCTCCCCCCAGATGAACGTGATACCACATGCGACGATGCGACTGATGTCGATGTCAGTCAGTCAGTAGTTGGACTTGGAAACTCCAAGTTGGAGTTCAGCTTCAGTTGGTGCAGGTAGCAACAGCAACACTTTATAAACATCTGTAGTTTCCAGATACAATTTTTACTTTCCTTAACTCTCCAATAACTATTAACTCAACTAGTTACTAATGCAACAAGATGAGAAAATTGAGGTTCCGAAAATGATCAAATACAGAAATCTCTGTCCCTGTTGAGGTTAAATAAAATGGGGTGGTTAGTTCCTACGATTTTTGAGTAGTAGTATTTATTGTCGTTGTGAAATGTTACAATATAATAATTGTTTACAGTTATCTACGGAGCAGTCTCGAAACTAAAGCTTGGAAATTATAATGTAAATAGAGATGCAATAATAATTGCTTTGATGAGGAAAAGTTGAAAAATAATCCCACATATAATCAAAATTACATGCTTAGCATACGTACAAACTCCTTACAATAACATTGGAAAAAATTGCTTCCACTGTAGTTAAAAAATAACAAAGTACCACAGAAAAGTAATCAGTTATTTGAATATCCGTCCAACAGTAGTACTCAAATTAGCTAACTATATTATTTACGTTCTAGAATAAGCCCCTTCCCTTAACCCCCGATGCAGGGAAACATTGGAAGGTCTAAAAATGTAATTGTATTTTTTGTATTCAGTAAATCAGTACTTTTCCAAACGTCAGTTTTTAAGTAATTTCAAAGACGTGTCGACGGTGCGACGGCAGAAAATCGAGTTATTTACTGAAAATATTATTTAGTGCGCATGTTTTTAGCCGTTTTTCACTGTTCCACGCTGCCTGCTATTCAGATTATACAAATTATTGGGAGAGTAAATTCACACATATTTTATTATAAAACTGGATACAACTGAAACGAGATAGTTAAAAAGGTTGACGTCATTGTGGGCGGAAAATAACCATCGTCACAAGTCCTAGAGTATATGCAATCAACAATTTTTGATTGATTGTTAAATGAAGATAAGTTGGGATAAATGATGCTGCTGCATTATCCTTTTCGTTTGTATTTGTAGGGAGCATGAGGCCAAGAATGCACACAAGGGCAGTAAAAACTGCTACATAATTCGGATTGTAATGCTGACTGCCTCCATTGTAGAACATACCACCACCTCCTAAGTTCATACCAGCGCGAACTTTCCCCGCCCCAGACATTAAATGAAGTTGTTGAAATGCGTCGGATGGTGACGTCAATTCCGGAAGGCTGCCTTCACATAATCCCTCGATTAAACTTGTTCCCGCTAAACTCCCAAAGTGGATAATTGATGGCACGTCCTTTCTTCCAAGTGGATGCCGGGAGCTGTTATAGTCATAAAGTTGGACACGAAATTTATCTTCTAAAGGTGCTAGTGCTTCCGAGGGTACCGTCGAGGTGAGGCGGACGATAAGGTCAACACTATTTTTTGAGCTAATACTACCCTCCGGGTCAATAACTGTATAGTTTGAAGGCGATGTCGAGAGAACTACAACAACGTAATAATCAAAATACATCAATTTCAATTTACTGCTACTGTTACATAACAAAGCAGCACAAATCCAGTTACAATTTTAAAACTCTCCATAAAATGCCCAAAAATTCCCTATACCTTTAAATCTCACGGGGAAATCATACGGATTATAAATAGTAAGTAGCTGCCTCAGATGATCTCTATCCGTAGCATTAAAAACCATTTGCGACGGGAAAACGAACACGGGAATCCTCGAGGAGGACGTGGACGAAATACTTAAATCTTCTTCTAGCCGTTTGTCCATCTCTTTCCTGTCATTGCCTTTCCGACGCTACAAAATAATTTGCATATTAGTATTATCTATTATCATTCATACAACATTCAAGCCCCATTGCCCCAATACACTTAGCATGCCAATTATTACAAATCAAAACTTCAACTTGAAAATCTTGTATAAAATGCCAAAAAAAATCTACAACTTAACACACTCTTCCAACCCCGACTTCCGCAAACCCTACATACCAAAAAAACTGCATACTTTCATTCTCCTCATCTAATAACTCCCAGAGCAAATCTACCAAACATCATCTTCTCTTGCATCCTCTAACCTATGAAAATAAAAACCCACTTTCCAATACGTACTTTGAGCCAGTCCGTTGACGACGTCATTATGAGAGCGAAAATCGCGAAAAACAACTGAGTCCAAAATACAAACCAGCTCCAAAATCTTGTGCTCCCAAATTTGTCTATTTATTCAATTTCAACCTATATCTCTTCGTCAAGTCTACTTCCCTCGAAGTATTAAAAAAAATATTATGAATTTGTAATACAAAAAAACAAACTTACAACAGTCTATTCTTGAACTCTCAACTTTAAATCCCTAACAAATTCCCAGCATTAATACCATATTGTCACAGCTTGTGCATTACAAAGCAAAAACTCAACTACTTTCCCACAGTCAGTAAAAGTAAAAATCATTCCACCACAAACTTCCCTCTCAATCTATAAAAAATACAAACAATTTCCTTTTGTACTGCTTCAACCTATACAGCTTCACTATAAACACTACTACATTTAATCTTATAAATCCTCTATCTCAACTTCCTTCGTACAATCCCAACAACAATAACTATTGATCTACTATTATTGGCTACAAATATGGCTAAGACTTAACCAATAAGTTGACACACATTCCTCGTCCTAACAAAATCTCATAATCGACTTCCTCAGAACAAGTTAAATCTAATCTTCATGAAATGTAAGTTACTTTTTAGCTACAAATCCCAAACATAGTAAGGAATCACCTAATTTTTACAATGCAAAACTCTTTTCAAAAACTTTGCCTCAATTTAACTTTCAGAAATACGTTATGACGGCGACTCCGTCTCTTTATTCACAGTTGACTATATGTTTCCGTCCGTTTTGATAAATTTTATTATGAAATTCACTGTAGTTCACACGCACACACACACACACAACAACGCTATCAAAATTTTATAGATTTAATAGTTGGACTTGTGCGTGGAATTGACAAATTATTGAATTTTAAAAAATTATAAAACTATTACTAAGACACTTGGAAGTTAAGAAGAATCAGCTGTTTTATGTCTTACGATGTTACGATTCTTTATTTCGCTTGTTGATAAAATCATAATAACGTCTGTCCTGTATTTTCACCATCAGCTGTTTAAAGCATTCACCTTAACCCTTCGAAAGTAACAGCACGTAAATATATACAACATTTATTCATTCCTCCTTATTTTATAGCGTACTGTATGTATATGTAACGTACACGACGCGATTTCTATTTCTATATACTTGGAACCCAGTCGTCGTCGTCGTCAGGGGCTGTCCATAAAGTACGTCACCAAAAAAGTCAGTCAGTCCAAGCACATTTTGTGACATTTCGTGACCCGATACCCTCAGTCCCCAAGGGTCTTGATGACAGTACC
>JAQFXU010000783.1:0-40505 GCA_034693705.1 Spatulosminthurus flaviceps
ATTTCCTATCGGAACAGTAGCAGTTCTCATCATATAATGAGATCATACATGAGTTTAATCCCTCAACGCTGTTATGAACTTGTTTCAAAATGTACGTTTGGGTTTGAGCCTAAGCTCAAATGAGACCATTGACCCGTCCAGGCGAATTCTGGTGGAGAGGACAGAGTGAACAATGTAAATGTATGCACATAATGTAGTCACACAGCAAAGCCACGAGCAGTAGGAGTATATACGCACGGCTAATTGTGTAAAGCATTTTCGCGCCATTCAGAGACTTACAGCTCCTCCCTTTGAACTAAAACATTCCAAACAGAGTGCACTGCTTGAGGAGTGAGACAAGTTGTGATTTTGATTTTCCTTACAACTAATAATAATTGTTGGTTAACAAGCTTTGTTAAAAAAAGTGTTGAGATATTCACACGTGCAATAAATGTGGCAAATCTTTTAACCTCAAAATTAAACTCGCAGTTCATAAAAAGTACAAACACCGGAAAAATCCCACGTTGTCCAGCCAATCTGATAGTTTTGATAAATCAGCTGAATCAGGCGCTGTAAAGCTATGGAAATTTTCAAGTGAAAATGAAAAACTGTTGGGACCACAACTTACACAAGTAACGAATGTAAGTTTATTGAAACTGACAATTTAAATTGCTATTTGTTGTGATTCCCAATGCTTATTATAAAAATAGTTTGATCGAACGCTTTAGAATAAGAAGCAATCCCTAAATCACTCGAAGTGTCACTCGAATTCGACTTAAGCTTTTCCTTTGTATTAGGTGAAAATTGTTGGTAGGACAGTTATGGAGCGGAACGATGAAAGCTTCACGGAGATTCAGGGACAAAGGAGTGTGAATTTAAGTGGAGATATTTCAACTCCAGTTTTCACAGATTCCGACGGTTATGAGATGGCCCAAGAGCGTCCTCAAAATCAATCTCAAGAAGGATTAATTCAGAACAAAAATGACGAGCCATCAATAGGAACTTCTCCGTCTTCAGATCCACCATCAAAGACCAAGAACGCCATTAAACGCAAGCGTTACGAGCCTGATAATTTGAGCGAACCACCAAGCAAGTTACTTAACATTTTTACTGCATCCAACTTTTCCGAGTCTTTACCAAAAGAAAACCTTGGTGAAGTTGAAAATTTAAGCCAATGTTCCACAAAGAAACGAAAGAGCAGAGTACAGGCAAATTCATCGGAACGAGGCTATAACTGCAAATTTTGCGACTACCACTCAAACTTCCGATCAAATTTGCTAAGGCATGAGCGGACTCATACCGGGGAGAAACCATACAAATGTGAATATTGCGATTTCAGCTCAATTACAGCTGGTAATTTAAAAGACCATGAACGAACTCACACGGGTGAAACGCCATACCGATGCGGTTGGTGCGATTATGCTGGAAAATCCTTTCCGAATATGCAGACACATGTGCGAACTCATACAAGAGAAAAACCATACAAATGTGATATTTGTAGCTTCAGCTCATCCCAGAGCTCACATCTACAAACACATAAGCGGTCTCACACCGGGGAAAAACCATACAAATGTGACATTTGTGGCCACAGCTCAACCCAAAGCTCAAGTCTACAATCACATAAACGGTCTCACACCGGGGAAAAGCCCTACCAGTGCCAATATTGCGATTACAGTTCAACGACGAGTAGTAATCTGCGACGACATGAACGTGCTCACACGAAGGAAAAATAACACATATATTTTTGTTTTAACTAAATCACACATTTGACCTTCTAAAGTAAGCAGCACTTACCACGAACTGGTTAATACCAGTTTCTTATGAACTGTAATTTGTGAAATGAGTATCCAATTAATCAGTGTTGGCAAAAACCCTGGGTTTTTGGGTAATTGGGCAATTGGGTAATTGATATGTACATCTCCATGTCAATGATACACAACATCAATTCAGCGGTTATTCGTGAATAATTACTTTTTCTTATACTATACAGTTTTAAATGACTTCAAATCAACTTATTTAAATAATATGAAGTATATTTAATAATAATAATATAATGATATAATAATATAATAATAATAATAATATAATGATATAATAATATAATAATAATAATAATATAATGTATTAATACGAAATAACTGTTATTTTCAACTTTCCTTGTATTATTATATTAAGCAAAAACCCAATTACCCAAAAACCCAAATTATTTGATACCCAAAAACCACACAAAAACCCACAAATACCCAGGGTTTTTGGGTTTTTGCCTCTGCCAACACTGCAATTAATACTCTCTTAATATAATCAATGTATTGTTCACAGAGTGTAGGGACCTCAAGAGGATAAACATCTTGCGCTAAACGAATACCTTACAAGCGCTGAATGTGTTATTTTTTTGTTCTATGCTTAGAAAGGAAAAGGGAACAATTGACATCCCTAGGTATAATCAATTTATTTGGATCAACTCAAAGTGTGCTTGTATTTTATTGCACTTGTTTGTGCTCATTAAAACCTTTTCATTTAGCTCAGATTATTTTTTTTTTCAGGGAATTTCGACGCTATGCAAAGGTTGTGTTTCTTTTAAAAATACTGCAAATTTGTCTTACAGGGAGTCACAATTTGGGGCTTGTTAAAAAGGTACTTATTTCTGTTTTAATTTTAAATAAAATAATAAACGTTATGGTTATTAAATTAAGATAATACAGTATGTATTCATGTTGCAATTTCATATATACTATCCTCTGTTGTTGAAACAAGTTTAAAATTACTTCTCAGGAAATAATCAAAAATACACTCAATGTGGATAGATATACGCATACATTCCTTTACCCCAAATATGTATATGCAGCAATTATCCGGGAGAACTTTCAAAGAAGAAAAAAGCATGTCATCAGCTGAAGTGCAAATGGGGCTTTAATTTTATTTTTTCCTGTAAGGTTCGGAAATTTTTGGCCCCTCTTGCACTTGAAGTATATCTTGTAAACAAATGCCTCTCCCAAAACATACTTATCTTGTGCCAAGGCAGAAATGCTAATGGCAGAAAGTTGAACTTCATTTGCACAATAGAAGATTTTCCCTCTTGCTGCACACTTCGTTTTTGACAAAAATTGAAGTGTATCTCTAAAAATGGTGAAAATATTTTTTTGTGCATCATAACTGTCTTCATCATTTTTCGAAAATTCCCTACGTTTACCATAGGGGCTACCAACGGGCCTAAAGTGAATTTACACACAATGGAGTTAAATGGAAAGCTCTCTTTCTTGGATGCACTAGATTTAAAAAGTGGATACATGCAGGGCTGCAGGGAGATGAAAAAAATCGAAAACGGGACCAAAAATGATGGAGATTTTTTTCAGCTGGCCAAGCATTGCCTAAAATGTTGTTTGGTCACAAAAAATAATCGCCAATTACGCAAGCCAAACTGTGGGGGTGGACTGATTTTTTACACTATGAGGATTCTCTCGGATTTTCATCTGGCAGATATCATTGAAAAGCTCTTAAAAAGAGCTTTTCAATGGTGCCTACCATATTGTGGTTTTTGAGAAATTAAAGTTGGACTAAATTTTCATCCAGAACATCATATTTTATCACGATTTTAAAAATCCGGTTTTCTTTAAGGCATCTTTAAACGCGGACAGGAACAAATTGTTGAACGCCCCTTCAACATCTATAAATGCTCCCAGTGCGAATTACCTTTTGTTCAGTGCTTTCCCCATAACCGACATTATCCTGTGAAGGGCTGCTTCCGTGGAACTTCCTTTCATGTACGCATATTGGTTGTTCTTACGTAGCTTGGTAAGAACTTCATGCACCTTCCTATCAATTAATTTTTCAATAATTTTGACCATAAAAGACGTAAGTTATATGGGTCTCCATGCGTTGGTTCTTCTATAGTCCGCTTTTCCTGGTTTTGGAAGAAATACAATTTTGGCCTCTCTCCATCTCCTGGGTACGTAGTCCGTGCTCATGGATGACCAATAAAAATATTCTAAATGTTATAACAACAATAATCCACCATTTTGTATCATTACTGGTCTTATTCCATCCGGTCCTGCAGCCTTCATTGGTTTAAAAGATGTTACCGCTCTCTGAATCTCATCTAAATTTATCCACTCATCCAGACCTTCAATCTGTTTAATGGAGAAGTCCTCTTCGATTTTCTCCAAATTTTCATCCTCAGGGAAATGAGCATTCAACAATCGATCCAGTATCTCGCTGGATTTGGTGGTCTCTCCCGATTCCTCTGAGAATATCTTTTCTGGTTCCCTCCTACCTTCCAATTTCATGATCTAATATGTTCTGGACATTGTTGGCATATACTCTATATTTTCACAAAATTCTTTCCACGAATTATATTTAGCCTTTTTTAATTCTATGTTGCACCTGTTTCTCGCCTTTTTGTACTCATCTCATTTTTGTGCATCCCCATGTGGCCCTGTGAGTTTGTACAATTTCTTTGCTTAGTTCCTTAAAACAGTCAGCTCACTTGTGTACCATGGAACTGCTTTTCTATTAGGGTACCGCTTGGTGGCCGGAGTGGATTTTTCCATGGCTTGTTTCATTGTTGCCTCTATCGATGTCTTCTGGTGACATTTCCATCACTCCATCACAAGGTCCTAGCTCTGCCTCTAGTGTGTCCTTATGCACATTCAATTTAGTATTTTTAAGATTCCTTATCAAAATGGTGGGGGGTTTATCCATTTGCACTCTGGATGCATCTCTATGGAGCTGTCATGGGGCATGTACACAGATGCTAAAAATATAATTTTGTTTTTCCAAATATTTTTAATTGCAGTTACATCTCTATTATTGAATTCAGATAATTTTGACATTGGAATGTTTTTAGTAATTACAATACAAGTTCTTGGTTTATCCCCTCCAAAAATTATATTGTCGGCATTTCCCAACCCCATAATTCTATTATTTACAATATACGGTTCCTGTACTAGTGCAATGAACGAGTGAGGTGAGTTGCGGGTTGTGTCTTTCCACATCACTCCATCACGGAGACCAGCCAGTGAAGCCGCCCCCGCTCTGTAGTGATGGAAATTTATTTGGACCATCTCCGCGACGAGAGGAGAGGCACCCGCCCTCCTCCCACCGCGAAGCGATCCAGGTTCAGTTACAGCTGAGCTCCCACACCTTTCCACCCTTCTCCCCCACACCTTCCTTTTCACCCGTTTCAATCTTATGCATTACTGATGGGATAGATTTATAACAAATTTTACCCTTTTTTTCAAATATTCAATTGTTGACTCATCAATTCCTATTTTCATCAATTTTATTCCCCCTTCAGCAGGCCATCCTTTTCTTATGATTTGATCTCGGTTCTACCAGCGCAACTCTTTCGTGCTCAGTCCCTTATTGGCCTTCTCAAAACGCTTACAGAATGTGCTCCAGTCAAGCTGACCTTCATTCCAGACTGCTAGTGCATGATTTATAAGCTGAGCTCTTTCCTGAGTTTACTCCCATTGATGAGCTTTGAATCTCTTCACTCCATGAACTCCTTGGTCCATTGTGATCCCTATAGTTGCTGCAATAATGAATTATCTTGTTTCCGAATCTCCACAGGAGAACCAAATTCTACCTTCGGTAACTCCTCAGCCAGTAATACTAAAAGATCTTGCTGTTGCGTCCCATTCTCTATCCATGGCTCTACCGAGATGCTTCCGGAAGTGATTTGCTCCTTCCGTGTTGAGCATCATTGTGATAATGAGGGAGTATCTACGTGGTTGCTCCTTCGGCTTATTATCCCTAACCCCAAATACCTAACCTTTATTTATTTTACTAACTAAAATGCTTCATCTGGATGTTGAGAATGAAAAATATTTTCACACAACTTTTATTCTATCGTGGTTTATTAAACATATCAGCTACGAAAAAAATTACAATTGGAATTGAAAAAATAAGTAGTTTTTTTGTACAAAGAAAATTAACTGAAAAGATAAATTTTGAAAAATGCAAGTTTTTGTTGACACCCTCCGTGTACATTGGCCAGGGCTCCTGCGCCTAAAAATACGTAAAATTTGTTCAATTATAGGTATTTTCAGTTGGGCCTATTATCGTTATAATAAAAATTTAAATTCAATAAACATACCTGGAGTTTGTTGCCATCAATATTTACGATTGTTTTCTCCTTCAAGCTTTTGTAGGCCAATATAGCCAGAGAGTAAGTGGTAAAGTAAGCCTTGACGGATTTCGCGTATACAATAATCCCATCCGTTTTTTCATTGCGGTTGGTTAGTACTACCCAAATGCGCTCCGAATCCTTTGACATAGCCCATTTCTTTGATAGCGGTTTGAAGAAGATGATTGACTTTCTGAATCCTTATAGCCCTAAAATAAAAATACACGTAGTATAAAAAATTTGCGCGAGTGCTCAACTTAAAAAAATTCCAACAACCGTTTTGGTTCTCAAAATTTGTGTTATATTTTCTAGATACCTTGTTTTTCTTGGACTGGGGTACTTTTTCTAGCTGATGTTCTGAAACGGACCCGAAATGAGTATTGTAAACTGGACCGTTTGACGGCTGCATGGAAAACACTGATAGTTTAAATAATTTACAGAGCTCAAGCAACAAACATTCTTATAAAGTAAGTAATGTTGGTAATGAATAAAAAGTGTGCAAGGGTTACTCATGCAGAAAATAATTTAACCACCCAAGCAATCCTTTCGTTCAGGCCTTTAATCTCTGTGTCATTTACAGCAATTTGAAGGGCTTGAGTGTTAATTTTCTCTTGTTGTGTTGAAACATATGAAATAAAAATTTAGCTGAAATTAAATGCGCCTTAAAAAATGCGAGCTAAGTTTTCAATTATTTGTGTCAAAATGTGAGGAAACATTAAAAAGTTACAAACCAGTTTTTTATTGTATTGTTGGCGTTTTCCAACAATTTTTCAGACATTGCCTTGGCATTTTCTTCCTAATTGAAATAATAAGAACAAATATCATCTTTTGAAAAAATAAAATAACTTTTGGTTACTGGAAAAGGCGTGTTTAAAATTTAAAAATCTGGTACACGAGTCTTATTTATTTCCGCCGCTTCGTTTGTCAATTTTTCAAACTCGGCTTTAGTAACAACTACCCGTGTAAATTTTCAGAGGAAAATTCAGTTGGAGTGAATGTGAGTGGGTATCTATTTGATTTTCTGATACTTAAACGTGCTTTAATGTTCTTACTTCTTTTTTATTTGCTTCCTTGACGTTCTCCAAATCTTTTGCTAGCTTGCATACTTAGGCTGTGCTACAAATATCTCAACTGTCAATTTCTTCTCCAGTCTTTCGATATCCCTTTGTCTCTCCTCGAGCGTCTTCTTTGTGGACTCGAATATTTACTTAAGTGTGGTTACACTGCCCTACATAAAGACAAAAAGGTTTCATGTTTGTTTTTGAAACTCTGAATCGAAGATTATAGACCGTATCCCGAGAAACAGAATGATTTGAAGTTTGCGAAATCACTCACAAAAATAGACAGCGAAATAAGAGTGATTGTTTTCCCGGTGTTTTTCACGTACTATAATGACTTATATATAACTTATAATTTTCAAGATAGTGAACATGCTGCAGTGTTTGTTGCTTTGGACACTGTGGGCGCATTTCATGAAGGTGTCTATTATGACTCACTTTTTTTAAATACAACATACAAGGATTTGATATGTTGTGGGATGACGAGGAACGTTTTACGGACCCTCTTTGGGAAGCCCGTGCATATTGAAATTGCTCCTGTGTACCCAAGCAGGTAAAATATTACTGGCGCAAATTCGTAGGGGAAATAAGTGAGGGATTTGGGCAAAGGTTGATACTATGTGCAGCACCCAACAATAAGTCACAACCCCTATTTTCCCTCTCGCATTTATTAAAATCACTTTCTGCAATACAACACCGCAATAGTGTTAACCTCGGCCGCATTGTATTCCACACTTGAACTATCAAGTAGCCAAGTCAACACTGTAGCCACAAAGTTCACTCTTAACAATAAGCTCATTCATAAATTATACAATTCTTTTATGTTATACATTAATAGACCCAAAGGGGCCAAAGTCCCCCTTTTTTATTTTCCTCCCAACCAATTTACCTCCTCATAAATTGCAATCACCCACTTTTTCATACACATCGATCTCATTAGAGACTTCTTCCTCAATTTCGACCTCACAACTTCCAATTCAGATTTCATCCGTACTAAATAATCTTGGATGGCATAAGTCTTGCCAAACGTAGCAACAAATATGCCTTGAGCGTAGACGGATATTCCAAGTAGAAGTAGCTGAGTGGTCGGTTCGGAATCATTGTGGGAAAAACCTCGGATCCCAGTGTAGCCGGATAAGACCGAGATTGATGTCACCAAGACCTTAAACATGTAGATTGTAGATGAATATCGCTTGTTGAATAGACGAACGAGGATCTGTGTATTTACACAAGTTGATAAGCATGCTTCCAAGTCTACCCTCCCTCGACAAGAAGATCTGTAAAAAAAATAGTGAAAAGTATTTCCGTATCGCATAATATTTCCGGAGGTTTATTGATAATACCTCAACATGGAAAGATTTCCCTCAAGTAACTTGCTTGTACTTCCAAAGAAAAGTAGACAACTCTGAACGAATAGTAACACGAAAAGAACTGCAAAGAAGTGAAGCAAGCATTCATGTGGCCAGAGAAGTAGAAACGTGAGAGGGTTTTGGAGAAATCCAGGAAGGACCTGGTACAAATGAAAGCTCGTGCAAAAAACTGCCACAAGTAACTGTAAAAGGAATACCACCACCAAATACAAATATCCCATGGAAATCAAAGCAACATCCTGGAAATCCAAGTGGTTCCAATTTTTTAGCATATTCTTCATGTGTCGGATTGGCCCTTGAAAAGCAAATTAAGCAATTGTACAAAAATCTAATTTTTCGTATATTATTTAAGCTTGTGTAACCAGGAACAACCAAGACTTTGCTAGATGGTAAGGAAATTGACCAAAATATTTTTTTCTTGTTGGGGCTACTTGGTAAGGTTTGGGGGAAATATTGAAAAAATTCCCACATGCACCCCCCTGGCTGGGGGAATTTTCTGCTTTTCAAGTGGCTGCCACAATGTCTCAGCACAAAGAGAGATCCGAATGACTTGAAATTTGAAACTTAAGCTTTTGAGACAATTTAAATACGGGTACCTGTCGTTAGTTTTCCCGAAATCCGATTTTCCGGGTTTTATCCTTTTTTTGGCGGAAATGACTTTTTGAAAAAAGGGACCTCTCTAGAATCATCCAAAACCCTGCACACAAATTTTTATAGGATTCAGACCCTTATTGGCCAAGTTATGGGCGTGAAACGGAAAACCATATTCAGGAATCTACAGTGTAACCTCTTTATAACGGCCGCCCTTATAACGGAAATCCTACTATAGCGTCAGTGGTTTACCTGTACATGTACCATAAAGGCCCACGTTAAAATCCATCTCAATAAGCGAAGATATAGGAAGCGGAATGTGAGCAACTGGGGGTAATAAAATGCCTCAAAATTCGGGGGCAAGTAGTATGGGGTTCCCTAAATGCATCAATTGAAAATATTCCTCCGATTCAATTTCTTTTATCTCCGTTCCCTGAAGAATGAAAAATTCGAGCAATGACAATTCTGAAAGATAGAATGTTAAGCTTTCAGAATTTATCAACTTCATGTCTCTACATGGAGTACATCAAGCTCTGTAGCCCATCAAAATTCCTTAAACTTCGGAAGAATATTACATAAGTGTAAAGTGCTATAAATTCATTAGGCACGCCCCGCACAAAAATCTACATAATGTTTTAAACATTTTTCATTTTTTACATTTGCGCGAAATTTTCACACATTTCATTGCAGCAGGCTCCCGTAAGTCTTGTCTCTCCATTTACGTAATGTTAAAGAATTTGACTTCCGGTCCGTCTATGGACGGCGCAATGGTGCCAGAACAAAAATTTTTTGCACAAATGTACAAATGTTTTTTGAAAATTGCAAGATTTTCGTTTTTTTCGTGTTTGGACTAATCGTGCAGCGGTCAAATTAATTTCATTTCAATTTATGCACTAATAAAAACATTCAAATTGGTCGCAAAAATTCAAATGTATAATTAACTTTGGCGGAATTAATGACATCAAGTTGCCCAGAGATAAAAAATTATCAAAGCACCCTATCTAAGTTTGAGGATAGTCAAAATGTTTCTAGGCACAGATAGTTGACAAAGAAAAAATTTCATTGAAACAATAAAAAATCTATTTAAAGAATATATAATCGTTTTTTGAAAATTTCAGAATTGATCTTCGACTACCAAAATCTTTAGTTGATGATTTAGTAGTGGCAATCATTCGTGGAAGTTATAGAATTGCTTTTCATCATTTATATGGTTGAAATAATTTAAACCAAAAAAGATATGTCAAACAATTTGTAATTGGTGTCTTTAGGTAAATACCAGAAGGGTATCAGTGAAACAATAAAGTTTCTTTCTCTCTTGAGAGATTTTTAAAAAATATCAAAGCACAATCAAAATTTCAGGATATTCAAAATGGAGCTGATGAAAACCAGTGTTTTTAAAAGATCATTAAACTTAGTTATCGCATGAAAATGAAAAACATTAAACATTCCCCCCCCAAACCCCCCCACCGATTTCAACCAAATACAGACGAACTCATCCGTGCAGGTCACCTAAGAAACGTCCAAAAACTTTTTTATTGAAATCAGTCGAGGAGCTTTGGAGCAGTCGTATTCGCAGACGTACGGACCTACGCTCATGACAATCACATAAAGGCCCGTGCGGTGCCTTAAAAACAAGTACAGACGCTTGTATGTCAAGGTCAATGGTTTCATATTCGCATAATATCGCTCCTGTTTTAGCCAGTGTCGAGAGTGAGCGATGATTGCGACAGAGATTTCATAACGAAGTAGCTTTTAGCGACTGCGACTAATTTGGCCTATGCTTCACGGGTAAGTGCTAGCATAAGTTTCACGCCAATTGACAATTTATTACAAAGTGGTTCAAGTCAATGTAAAAGCTGAGTAATTATGGTCGCCTCGTCTTATTTGTTGACCAATATTTTAATTTTAATAATTTTTCAGATTTTAATTTTTGCATTAAAAAACTCATTATTTTATCTTTTCAGGAAAGGAAAATGTGATGGGATGAACCTTGCCAAATTCATCATGTAATTCAGAAGGGACACCAGCAAATTCACATCCCGCCACATGAAATTATATTTACCTTTAATAATCACAATAATTTATACTATTTTCCGCCATGTGTTCTACTTAAAAATGTTAATTGCAGACAGCATTGAGCGCAAAACTTTGTAATCGCAAAGCTTGATTACGTTCCCTAACAACGCCATATTTTAACAATCTGTTTGGAAACACCCTCATTGCGAGCACTACAAACACTAATGCGCGTCAAACTTTCCCGGTAAATTTCAAATAAATCAGTAGGGCCATAGTACAGCGAAATTTCACAATAAATTCCAGTTTAATATCCTATTCTTATACTTTTATTGAATTTACTGTAACTTTAATTTTACCAATCAAACCATACAACGAAAATATTTAGGTCTACAAGCAAGTGGAAAAATTACATGGATGTTCTGATTTCCAAATACCATGAGTTTTTTCTAGAATCCTTTTATGTCGTTAAACGGACGTTTGGAACATTACAACTCAATCTTCATTTGTACGACGCATGCTAGAAAATTTACAAAGGGCGTGAAACCGCAGCAGCTGATTTTTAAAGAAAACTATTTCATTGAAATATTTCGCTGATTTTGCCTATGCCAAAAAATTTTTACAGGACACTTTTTGGATACAAAACACAGAGCAGATTTGTGAAATTAAATTCGTTTTTGGAGTTTTTATTCAATTTTTCATCTTAACTTTATCGGGTCATGTTGCTTAATGTGAACATAATTTTAAATATTTATCAACACACCATTTTACAAGAATACTATTTTACAACAACATCAGTTACCATTAAAAACATTTTAGAACAATATATTTTTAAAACTACACCATTTAACAACAAAATCATTTCCCAACACGACCATGCTACAACACATATTTTTGCAACAACACCATTTTACGACACGATGTTTTAAACATCATTTGATAAGCTATTTTTTTACAACACCATTTTACAACAACATCCTTTTTACGATAAGATAATTGACGACAATGTGTTTTACAACAATTATTACATTTTACGACAAAACCATTTTTCCAGCAGACCAATTTTCAGCAAAACCGTTTTTTAAAAGAACACATTACAACAAGACACAAATGATGCCAAGAAATATAGGAGAGGCCCTATATAACAATTCAGCAAATTTCCTCAAGCTGTATTTATTAGTTGCTCCATTGATCTTGTATAGCTAAATATGTAGTTTACTTTACATCCATTATTACATACTATTTTACAAGAGCACCATTCACAACGTCAGTTAACAGGATTACTATTTTACAACAAGATAATAATTATACAGCAAGACATTTGATAAGGTATTTTTATAACAAACAATTTTACCACAATAACATTTGATAAGAATATCATTTAACAGTCAAGACTATGTTTGCATACGTAATGTGAAATATTACTAATTAATTGTTACCAACTCTCAAAAAATTCGATTTTAGTGTGCTTCGAAGGAAAGAGGTGCATAACAAGTCGACAAGCAAATTATTACAGTAATAGGCTAAAATGTGCAGGCAATGTTCATGTGAAGAATGCGATAAGGCATAGGATATTTAAAAAAATATTGGCTTCTAAAATTTCAAAATACACATAAAAGTTCTTTCACAAAATCATTTCTGAAACTTTGAAAATAGTGCGAAATATTCCAGGGAATCTAAATATCATTTTGTTCAATACTTTCCAATGTTTAATTACAGGCAAAAGTTTATCAATGCATGAGATTAGAGAGCCGCACTTGCCCATCCCTTTAATTCATCCTTCATCCTTGCATGTACCAGGTTTGATGATGTCGAGCAAACGCTCTCGAGTGGTATTTTTATCTAAGGAAATGTTATGAACAGGCTGACAATTTGCCTAAAGACGTAATCCACAAATTCTGGGGTTGAGCTTTGATCTAACGTGTAGAATGAACCCGCTCTAATTCCGTCGCATTTAACGGAGGCCAAGAATCTTTCCATGTATTTCATTTCCCACCTTGATCTGCCTCCAATCATAGCTGAGGCCGCTCTCACCTTTAACTCAATCATCTTCTCTTGGACTTGACACATTTCACCAAAGAGGAATACAAACATAATAATAGAATAAAAGCCAATATAAATAAAGAGAACTCCTAGGACTGGATTATTTCCCAAACATCTCACACCAATGAAAATCCCAAGAATCGATACGACTAGAATAAACAGTTTCAAAGCAAAATGGTAATTAGCATAGACGTAGTTGATGAGTTGGACTTTGAGTTGAGCGATTCGAAATTCCTTGACTACGCCCTCAGCAACAGTTGTATTTCCGCATCTGTTTTTTAAGTTTCTGTACAGACGAAAAAGAAACGTTAGGCCTGAGAAATTATGCAAGTGATTTCGGTTGTGGATTTTTCAAAAAAAAAAAATTGTAACTGACTCAATATTTGTGGATATCCTGCTGAACGAGCCCTCTCCGAGTATGGAAACTTCATTTAGGACGAAGTAAATTGTAATTTGGAAGGCTGAAACAGTTGAAAGGCAAGCGAAGCATTCGAAAATATAGGCGAGAGTGAAAGAGAGTGGATTTTTGTAAGTGCCAGGAATGTTTGTGTAGAAAAGCACACTAAAAATATTAAAATTGGATTGGTCCCAAAGAACCAGGACCAAGAAGGACAAGAACAAGGAGAAGAAGCCTACAGGCAGCAAAATAATTACAAACTCTGAAATTGATCTCGTCCTCAGGGAAATTATCCATTTCTTCAGGAACGATCTGTTTCCTGTGGGTATGAAGGCGAATTGAAATTTACTTACGGAAATTTTATATTTACTAAAATACCCCTACTACAAATTACAAGGTACAATTCGTCGGGTAAAGTCCAAAAGGCGCTATAGTTTTGTTTTCCCCATAACGTTTTACGAAAATTATAGCGTCTTTTGAACTTTACCCAGACGATATACTTCGGAGCTCAAATTTTGATTTCTTACTTTTTTGTGGGATGTATGGAAATTCTTTGTTCTCGTGTATCAAGGAAAGGAGGTAGGCATTGTCCTTGCCCTTTAAGCAAAATATATGCCACATGAGGTAAATAGCCAAGCTTTGACCGGACACATAAATAATATGATAAGCCAAGTTGATCAAATTTATATTATCCTCCCCGTTCAATGCAGGAACTAGGGCAAGAAGTTTCAGAAGATAAATAATTGAAAATAAAATAAATTGCAGTTTCCAGATTCTCAGTCTCCAGACTCCTCTCTGGAATCGGACCGCCCCACTCACCCAATCCAACGTCAGGGGAAGAACATTCAATTTACCGATTTGATCGATTGCGGTCAAATTGAATCTTAAATCGAGAGCGGAAAGCATTTTGGAATAGTTTATACTTGAATGAAATATTCTGGTTTTTGGTGTCACCAAAATTTCGAGGTGATAAGTTTTTTCTAGTTTTGGAAAATGTTTTCACGATTTGACAAAATTTTACGAATGAGCTTCACACTAAATATCCTCCACTAAATTGAGGAGTGCGATCTCCTTTTTTGCAAATGAAAATCCTTTCGGAATGAAAAGCCGTTGAGAAAATGACAGGGTTGAGGACACGAAAATCTTTTGCAGATACAATTTTACAATTGTTCCCCTAAAATCTTACACACCACAAATTTTGCTCAAACTTAATTTTCTAAACGTGATATAAATTCCACGTCTTTGTTTGTATAACAATTTTGATACTATTATAAAAATGATGTTGATGTGATATTTATGATTTGATATGCAGAAACTTTGAAGAAATTATAATTGATTTTATTCAGAGAACCCGCATTCCTTCCAACAGCCAAGCAACTTGTACTGAGGCAATCCGCGTATTCACACAAGAATCCTGCCAGGGCTTTGAAGTTTATAAATGTTCGATTTAATTAAGCTCAGTCAGCATGATAGCTTGTCCTAAATTCTCCAACATAGGAGAAACATTTACATTTATGAATAAGGAATGAACCCGTGGCTCCTGGAAACACCCTGGACCTAATTAAAAGAGCTTTCATAAGCATTTCACTACAAGCGTTAAAACTGTGGGTTACGTACATTAAAATCCTTGCTTATGTATACCACATCCTTATATATCCTTATATCTGCAAACAGTATGGTAAGACAATGAGCATTTTGTGTAGTTTAGAAAGTTGAGGAATTTACTTGCCAAGGAAATATTTTACTTGGAATATTTTATCTTTATCGATTATTGATCGAGAACATGAATTTCCCCTGGAAGGTATTAATATAGGCTTTGGATTTATACACATTGGAGAACTGGAGGGAATGTGCGGAAAGTTTTGACGAAATGAATATTTGAGATGGTAAGTTCGACAAGAAGGCAAGAAGTTTAATTAGGGAGACTCCAGCAAGTCCAAGCATTTTAGGTTATGTAAAACTCCCCTTGACGACAGCAGTTTTTCCGTAGAAGCTTCTAGAACTTGTGAGTCTTCATTCTATGGAGCGTCCTTAGAAGCAACCGTGTGGGTAGAAGAATCAATGGACACATGTATATAACCCGGAAAGGAATTTCTAACGAAGCAGAAGTTAAACTGGAGCACAGGAGCACAAATGACTTGAGCTACGCTCTTGCATGAGCCTTACGTATTTCTATTATTTCAAGCACTCATATAAATTCTCACCTAAATTCACATGCGAAGTATATTTAAAACGACTCCGATTCATAACCGTCTAATAGGTCTAACAGAGTTGTCAACCATCTTACAATTAAGCCTTTTTATTCCAATCGCGTTACAAAGTTTCAATGGTACACCCTAACTATGAGGAATCCTCGCACAATAAGCGGTAAGGAGAAAACACCAATGGAAAAAAACCCTTCTTTGAGGTAAATTACAAACCAACCCCGGGATTCGAACCCGAGTACGATTCAGACGACCTTTGAAATAATCCAAGCTCATAGCCCCTGCGCTACAAGAGGTTTGCCAACTTGCGAAGTGTGTGAATAGGTGCCGAAGAAATAAGAAATTTAATCGGAGGAATATTTTTTTAATTTACGTATTTAGAGAACACCTACCAATTGCCCCCGAATTTCGAGCTATTTTCTTACCCCATCTTGCTCACATTACACTTTCTATATCTTCGGCTCCTGAAGGAGTAAAAATTTATGAAATCACTATTAACTCTGAAAGATAAAAATTAAGCTTTCAGAATTTATCAATTTCATGTCTCTACGTGGAGTACATCAAATGCTGTAGCTCATCAAATTTCCTTAAGCGACTGCTACTAATTTGGGCTATGCCAAACCAGCTTCACGGGTAAAGTAAGTATTTGCATACGTTTCACGCCAGTTGACAATTTATTACAAAGTGGCACTGGTCGTAGAATTAGGTAATTGACTACTATCTCATCGTCTTATACGCTAGCTTACACCCAGTGAACGAAATCAATAGCAATTTAATTATTAACTAAAATTTTTTCTCCTTGTGGTAATAATTTTCCCTTACACATTAAATAACGTAAACAATTTTTAATTTACTTTTGTCACCCCAAAAAAAATAATTTTTGTTTTCAATTTAAGATCGAACTGATACAATCAATAAACTGCCACTATTATTAGCAAAATATTACTCTCCATTATTTTCTCTCAGTTTACACAATATTTAAGTTTTGTTATTCAGCTGTTCAAATTACATAAAAATTATTTTAACAAGGACAAGTAATTAGAACAAATAAAACTACACAAACTATCAAATCACCAATATTTTAATTTCAATAGTTTTTCAGATTTTAATGTTGATTGCTTGTATTTTTATCTTTTCAGGAAGGAGAGTGTGATGGGATAAACTTTGCAAGATTCATCATGTAATTCAGAACGGACACCAGCAAATTCACATCCCTCCACCCGAAATTATATTCATCTTTAATAATCACAATAATTTATATTATTTTCCGCCACGTGTTCTACTTAAAATTTTTAATCGTAGAAAGCATTGAGCACAAAACTTTGTAATTGCAACAACGTTTTTACCTATCAGTACAAATATTAATCGGCGTCAAACTTGCCCGTTAAAATTCAAATAAATCAGTAGGGCTGTAGTACTGGGTTTGACAATAAATTTCAGTTTAATATCCTATTCTTATAAAAATATGGATTCAATTCCATTTATTCCAAGTAATTCCGATGCAATTTAGGATACTTTTTCGTTTTGAATTCTAATTCCGATACATTCAAAAACTTGGAAATAATTCCAATATAATTTGAATACTGAAATAAGTGCAAATACAGTATCCCTAAAATTGTTGTTGACTCGAAATTAGCGTTTTCACGTATTCTTCTGCAAAAGAGCATCTATTATCATTAACCCTGAAAATAATCTCAAAAGATACATATGTGTGGGTTACAGGAATGCCCAATAAAGCAGTCATTACATTTATAAGCAGAATTAATGAAGACGTAGACCTCCCCATTTTTGCCCATGTATTTATTTACATTTATTGACGACGTCCGCGCGGACAAATCCTGGGGGTTTTCTGGTAGCGTTGATAACGTCCGCCCATCACTTTGTGTCAGATATTGCGGGCGCTTCCCATTTATAGGAGCCGAGCGCTTAACCGGCAAGGTTAAGGCTCCCGAGGATTGTCCGTGTAGGTTTATGTAATTTTTGTCAAAAACCCAGGGTTTTTGCCACCACTGAATATCTGAAGACTTGACTCACTCAGTCTGCTTTTCTATCATCAATAGCCGATCGAGGGCTAAGTTTTATTTAACTTGGGCCTTACCCATCATGAACTTAAATACAATACCTTCATACATTCCATAGTATACGAGTCTCAGATCTTCAGAAATTAACATAAACACAAACATTGCATTCACATGAGAGGATGAAAATTTGGGATATACAAATGTGATAGAGAAACACAAGGACGACAAAAAGGGCGCTCATCAGATGATGAATACATTCAAAGTATGCTGATTAGATGTTGAAGACCTCCGTGGATCACC
Organism: Spatulosminthurus flaviceps; assembly: GCA_034693705.1. Lineage (NCBI taxonomy): Eukaryota > Metazoa > Arthropoda > Collembola > Symphypleona > Sminthuridae > Spatulosminthurus > Spatulosminthurus flaviceps. The sequence goes on from JAQFXU010000783.1 coordinate 18,101, forward strand.
TCGTCCTAAGGATTACCGGTGATAGTATAATCCCATCCTTGAAGATCCAACTTCTTCCGAGTGCAGACGACCTTCTGTCTTCTCATCAAAAGTAGGCCCCATAACCCTAACTCCCTGCTTATGCACGCCAATGGTGTGGTTCAATGTCAGCGACAGGCAGGAGAAAAAAGGATGAAGGAGAAGAGAACCTTTCTGTTCAACTGCTAGAATGAGAGGTTCGACCATCAAGATTCTGAGGCCGAAAAGACTATACTAGACACACCCAAGCAGTATAAAGTAGTATGAATTTAGCTGAGATAAACAATTTAATTTATGTGACCATAGAGTACCATTATGGAAGCATCTCCACTACTAACAAAAGAATATTTATGAGTATCCTAAAAACAGGATTCCTTCCTCCTGTAGCATGTACTAGTTAGATTACTATAATATGTAGATATACCAAATAAATAAGATTAATGAGTGATTGTATATGCATCGTTGTAATAATATTAAACCTTGCAGTTATATTATTTTTAAATAGATTTTTTATTTAATAATATAACTATTATTAAAAAAAGTTTAAGAACTCCTTTTAAGGAGCATTTGGATCCAGTTACAAAACCGACAGTGTTTAGAACACCCTACAAATTCCCCTTCATACTTTTCACAGCGGGTGGCGTGAAGCCAAAACAAACATCTTGACAGTCTTCTTCTGTAGCGAAGTTGTTTTCATTCCCTTTGCAACCACCGTAGTCAAAAATTAGGCATAGTTGCTGCCAATCGGTGCTGTTAAAATTTTTTTTGGTATCAACGCTCGGCAATGACCGATTTTTTTGGCAGGAAGCAATCATCTGAGCAATAATGAAAAAAATTAATTAGTTCCCATTGAATTGCCTCCTTGTAGGTTTTCTAAAGAAAGAAACTAACTAACGAACTCTTTACCTTTCATCTTCAGGTCTTCGTTATAATGAGGCATGGGACGACCAAAACCTGCAAAAAAATTCCGTGAAAAAATTACAATAATTATTTTTGTGCAAAACGAATATCATAAAATTCAAACAATTTTTATTCTTTTAACAACTACTTATTTATAGATGTTATATAGAAAATAAATGATAGGCAGGCGTATATGATATACGGGCGTTCAAAATCAATTAGCTCATCTCGTAGTGAAGAAATCCTTGACTCATCTAGTACAAATGCTGACACATGATTTGATTATATTTTACATAATATGATAGCATATAATGATAATAAGAAGAGGGCACCAAATCAATATGTACCAAATGTAAATGAGTGGTGGTTGTAAGGGCGAAAGCCGAATCAATCCTGAATAAATATATATATATATATATATATAATGATAATATTTTAGCAAAATTGACTTTACCAAAAGGACCTTTTGCTTGCCATTCTTGGGAATCTCTCGCTCTCTTAGTTGTTGAAGCAAATCCGGGTGGGATTTTTAGTGCTTCCTCAAAGTAGTAACAGCACGACCACGAAACTCTTTTTTATATTTATAACACGCAGAATTATTTTTAATGGCTTCCTAATTGTTGTAATGAAATACAACGTACTCCTTCCCACTTTATAATATTTTTTAATTTGAAATGATATACTCGATATAACTTTCCTTTAATTATTGTCCACTTTAAGTACAACTGCAAATGGAGAAGAGCTCTCAACACATTTGCCATCAGATTAGAGCCAGTAATATGTATACTGTTGTTGCTATGCAATGGTAGAATCGGAATGCAAATTGTAAGTTCATAACATTGTATCTTTGTGTAGTTATTCATACATCGTATGTTGTAATGGGGACAAACGGTTTACAAAAGATTACGGTTTACACGTTTTTTAAAAGCCCGCGGTGATTCATACAAAATACTTTACATACAAAATACATACAAAATACTCATACAAGATATTTTAATCGGTATAAATTCAAATTCCGATTTAAATACGGATATTTTTATCGAATCCGATTGCGAAATACTGCCACCAACATCATTTTATAATTCAAATACTAATTCGGATACATAAAAATTTGAATGAAATTCCAATTCTAATTCCGATTCCGAACTGGTACTCCAGCCTTGCTTATAATATTATATGAATTTACTGTAACTTTAACTTTACCAAACAAACCATACAACAAATACATGTAGGTCTAGAAGCAAGTGCAAAAATTATATATTTCCAGTTCTCTCATCTTACCTCAGTAACCACCAGTAACTAACTGATAGACAGAAAAAGATTATCATAGTAAAACGAAAAAATTTCTAAAACGTCAATACAAGCCACTCAATCAAAATAGATTAGACCACAACGACAAGAAAAAATCACTAAAACTGTCACGGAATACAATACACAAGCCACTACTCACGAAACCCGAACATAACACTGACTAGAAAGAAGGTGCCTTAAAGCGAGACTGGAAGAAACACGAAACGGGAACCGTAGAAACCCCAACAAATGATACAAGAGAGAAAACTCGAGGTTAGATGGAAGAGAGGAAACAACAAGGGAAGTAACAAATCATAATATTTGTAAAGTAAATGTGGCCGAGAAAAATGCGCAAACGAATCCAGTAAAGCAAAAAACTCTTGTGTCTACAATGTAAAAGACAATCCCAAGGAACGATGAGAACACACCAGATGGAGACGAACACCTCGTCGAAATAAATACGGAAAACCTAAGGGTTTAGGAAAGATACACAACCCCATGGTAAAAACGTCAAAAGAATTGGTGGAACAGACAAAAAATCATGGATCGTAGAGGAGAAACACGATAGCAGAAAAAAACCCAAACGACAGGATGAACACAAAAGAACGTATGCATACATCACTACCTACCTCACCGTTTTTGGAAATTTTAAAAATTAGCTGAAATAAAGGGGACAGAGTAGAAATAATTAGAAAAAATGCTGCTTATTTAAATGCGGTAGAGCCTGAATATGCAACTTACTTCTACTCTGTCCAGTCTGTATTTCGGCCAATTTTCAAAATTTCCAAAAAAGGTAAAAACCTGAACTGAAAAACTTATTTTTGAATACATCGCCCCGTTAGTTCCGGAGATACAGACTTAAATACGAAAAATGGTGTTTTTGGCCTTAATTCCGTAACAGCTTAACATATTAGAAAAATTCCAACGCCGTTGTTTATGACACCCTGTACACGTAACTTTTGCTGTAAATGAATAATTAAAAAAATTTGATGTTTTGGTCTCACTAATTCGTCGTGGAAATTTCGTCAATTTCTTAAAATTGGGCTGTTTATTTTTCCACAACTATTGAATACCATAAAGGTTTTTTTTATATTTTACGGCGTATTACTATTGTTTATCTCTTATTTAACTTGCAATAACTCTTCGCTACTTTCAATGAAAATGCCCAATGAAATCGTTTTGTAAAAATCTCTATGCCGATGCATTGCATTTCATGGATAGTACAATAATACTTGCATTACATTTTGTTTTCAAGCAAAAAAAGTAATAATAATAATTATTACTTTTTTGCCGTTCTTTGCAAGCTACAATAAAAAATATCCAATGGAATCAATTTATCAAACCCGGCAATGCTATTACTCCAACATGGAATGTACACATACGACTAACCCCTGCCATCATCACCATCCAGATCATGAAGCTTTTAGTTAATAAGATTTGCTTGTATCATTACAACAAGATCCTTTTTACAATAAGATATTTGACAGCAATGTGTTTTACAACAATTTACATTTTACGACAAAACCATTTTTCCAGCAGAACAATTTTCAGCAAAACCGTTTAAACATTACAACAAGACATAAATAATGCCAAGAAATATAGGGGAGGACCTATATAACAATTCAGCAAATATCCTCAAGCTGTATTTATTAGTTGCTCCATGGATCTTGTATAGCTAAATATGTAGTTTACTTTACATCCGTTATTACATACAATTTTACAAGAACACCATTTTGCAACAACATCTGTTAGTATGTTGTAATACAAATATTTTACAAGATGTATGTAACAAAGAATTTTACCACAATAACATTTTATAAGAAAATCATCTGTTTGCATACGTAATGTGAACTAATACTAACTAATTAATAATTATAAACTCTCGAAAAATTCGATTTTAGTGTGCATCGAAGGAAAGAGGTACATAACAAGTCGACAAGCAAATTATTACAGTTATAGGCTAAAATGTGCAAGCAATGTCCATGTGAAGATTGCGATAAGGCGTAGGATATTTTAAAACAATCCAATTTTACAACAAGGCTCTTAAAAGTTCAAAATACACATAAAAATTCTTGTATAAAATCGGTTCAGAAACTTTGAAAATAGAGGGAAATATTATATCTAAATGAAATCTAAATATCATTTTGTTTCAAGACTTTCCAATAATATTTAATTGCAGAACAAAGTTTATCAATGCATGAGGTTTGAGAGACGCCACTTCCGATCCCTTTAATTTACCCTTCCATATGCACCAGGTTTGGTGATTCTGAGTAAGAACTCGTGAGTGATTTTCTAAGGAAATGCTATGAACAGGCTGACAATTTGCCTAAAGACGTAATCCACGAATTCTGGGGTCGAGCCCCAACGCGACCATGCTACAACACATATTTTTGCAACAACACCATTTTACGACACGATATTTTCAATATCATTTGATAAGCTATTTTTTTACAACACCATTTTACAATTATTACAATATTTACAATCAAAATTATTACATTTTATGACAAAACCATTTTTCCAGCAGACCAATTTTCAGCAAAACCATTTTTTTAAAAGAACACATTACAACAAGACATTTGATAAGGTATTTTTATAACAAACAATTTTGCCACAATAACATTTGATAAGAATATCATTTAACAGTCAAGACTATGTTTGCATACGTAATGTGAAATATTACTAATTAATTGTTACCAACTCTCAAAAAATTCGATTTTAGTGTGCTTCGAAGGAAAGAGGTGCATAACAAGTCGACAAGCAAATTATTACAGTAATAGGCTAAAATGTGCAGGCAATGTTCATGTGAAGAATGCGATAAGGCATAGGATATTTAAAAAAATATTGGCTTCTAAAATTTCAAAATACACATAAAAGTTCTTTCACAAAATCATTTCTGAAACTTTGAAAATAGAGCGAAATATTCCAGGGAATCTAAATATCATTTTGTTTCAATACTTTCCAATGTTTAATTGCTGGCAAAAGTTTATCAATGTATAAGGTTTGAGAGCCGCACTTCCGGCTCCTTTAATTCATCCTTGCATGTACCAGGTTTGATGATGTCGAGCAAACGCTCTCGAGTGGCATTTTTATCTGAGGAAATGTTATGAACAGGCTGACAATTTGCCTAAAGACGTAATCCACGAATTCTGGGGTTGAGCTTTGATCTAACGTGTAGAATGGACCCGCTCTAATTCCGTCGCATCTAACTGAGGCCAAGACTTTTTCCATGTATTTCATTTCTAAACTTGACGTGCCTCCAATCATACTAGAGGCCGCTCTCCTCTTTAACTCGTACATCCTTTCTTGAACTTGATACATTTTCCCAAAGAGGAATACAAACATAATAATAGAGTAAAAGTCAATATAAATAAAGAGAACTCCTAGGGCTGGATTATTTCCCTAGAATCGATACGACAAGTATAAAGAGTTTCAAAGCAAAATGGTAATTAGCGTAGACGTAGTTGATGAGTTTGACTTTGAGCTGAGCGATTCGAAATACGGACCGGTTTACAACAATACCATAATTCACGACTAACCATTTTAGAATAAAATACTTTCACAACAAGACAATTTGATAAAAGGTACTACATAATTTTAAATACAATAACATTTTACGCAAATACTATTTTACAACAGCATCAGTTTACCACAACACCGTTTTACAGCAACATCAGTTTACAAGAACACTATTTTCCAACAACATAATTTTACAAAAGCCAGAGAGAGGCCATTTAGAATCGTTGTCTTTCTAGTCATGTCCTTGCATTTTCCAGCTTTCGTGACTGTGAGTAAAAGCTCAGGAGTGGCATTATTACCTAAGGGAATGTTATGAACAGGCTGACAAGTTGGCCAAAGACGTAATCAACGAATTCTGGAGTTGTGCTTCGGTCGAACGTGTAGAATGAGCCCGCTCGTATTCCCTCGCATTTAACTGAGACCAAGAATCTTTCCATGTATTTCATTTCCAAGCCTGATCTCCCTCCAACCATCCCGGACGCTGCTCTCCTCTTTAACTCAACCATCTTCTCTTGGACTTGATACATTTTCCCAAAGAGGAAAATAAATAAGATGATATTATAAAATCCGATGTCTACGAAGAGAATTCCCATGACTGGGCTCTTTCCCAAGCACTTCACACCCATGAAAATCCCAAGAATCGATACGACAAGTAGAAGCAGTTTAAAAGAATAATGACAGCCAGCGTAGACGTGGTTGATGAGTTGGACTTTGAGTTGAGCGATTCTAAATTCCTGGATTACCTCTTGAGCCCCGCCAGATTGATCATCGCGTCTCTTTCTCAATTTTCTATGGACGAAAAAAAACATTAGACCTGAGAAATATTGCATGTGATTTCAGTCGCCAATTTAATTTTTCAAGCAAAAGATGTGGATTTGTAACTCACTCAATATTTGTGGAAATCCTGCTGAAAGAGCCCTCTTCGAGTATGGAAATTTGGTTTAGAACGGAGTAAACGGAAATTAGCATGGCTGAAAACATGGAAAGCGAAGCGAAACATTCGGAAAGGTACGTGAGGGTGAAAGAGAGTGGATTTTTGTAAGTGTCGGAAATGTTTGTGTAGAGTAGAACAGTAAAAATATTATTATATAATTGGTCCCAAAGGTGCAGGCCCAAGACGGACAATAACAAGTTGAAATAAGCTACAGGCAGGAAAATTACGACTAACTCGGAAATTGATCGCGTCCTCAGGGAAATTATCCACCCCTTCAGGAAGGATCTGCCTCCTGTGAGTATCAAGTGAAGAGAAAAATTCAAAATAAAATACTTATTATTTATGAAAAAAAATTGGTTTTTTTTGTACTTTTTTGCGGAATGTATGGAAATCCTTTGTTTTCATGTATCAGAGAAAGGAGGTAGGAATTTTCCCCACCCTTTAAGTAAAATATATGCGTCATCAGGTAAAAAGCCGTGCTTTGAGCGGCCAAATAAATAATATGATAAGCCAAGTTGATCAAATTTATATATTCTCTTTCTCGTTCAGTACAGGAATTAGGGCGAGAAGTTTCAAAAGAGAAATAAATGTAAATACAATCAATTGCATTTTCCAGATTCTCAGTCTCCAGACTCCTCTGTGGAATCGGACCGCCCCGCTCTCCCAATCCAACGTCAGGGGAAGAATATTCAGTTTACCGATTTGATTGATGGCGATCAAATTGAATCGTAAATCCACAGCGGAAAGCATTTTGAAAAAGTTTCTGGAAAAGTTATGGAGAAATATATATCTCTTGAGAAGCAGGAATTGTCAGAGGTGATTAGACTGAAATATTCTGGGTTTTGATGTCACCGAAATTTCGAGGTTGTAACTTTTTTCTGGTTTTGGAAAATGTTTTCACGATTTGACAAAATTTTTCGAATGAACTTCACACTAAATATTGTCCACGAAACGAGAAGTGCGTTCACCCGCGTTGAGAAAATCGCAGGTTTCAGGACGTGAAAATCTTTTGGCGATAGAATTTTAGTTTCCCTAAAATTTTACACACCACAAATTTAGCTCAAACTTAATTTTCTAAATGTGATATGCAGAAAGTTTGAAGAAATTATACTTGATTTTATTCAGAGAATCCGCATTCCTTCCAACAGTCAAGTAACTTGTACTGAGGCAATCCGCGTATTCACACAAGAATCCTGCCAGGGTTTTGAAGTTTTGAAGGAGCCTCCCAAACATGTATAAATGTCTAATTTAATTAAGCTCAGTCAGCATGAAATGATAGCTTGTCCTAAATTCATCTGCAAAGGAAATACCTTTACATTTATGAATAAGGAGTGAACCCGTGGCTCCTGGAAACACCATGGACCTAATTAAAAGAGCATTCATAAGCATTTCTCTACTTCCAAGCGTTAAAACCGCAGGTTACGTACATTAAAATCCTTGCTTATGTAAACCAAACATATCATCACCTTACTACATGCATACATTGTGACTAGACAAGAAGAGAATCTTGAGTTGTATAGAAAGTTCAGAAATTTACTTGCCATGGAAATATTTTACTTGGACGAATTTATCTTTATGGATTATTGATCCAGAAAATTAATTTTCACGGGAAGCTATAATTAACATATTAACATAGGCTATGGATTTATCCACACTGGAGAGCTGGAATGAATGTGTGGAAAGTTTTGATGAAATGAATATTTTTACATAAGGAAAGTTAGGTAAGAAGGCAACAAGTTTAATTAAGGAGACTCCACAAAGTCCAAGCATTTTAGCTTATGAAACTCCCTTGGACTACAACATGTTTTTCCTAGAAGCTTCTAGAACTCTGAGTCTTCGTCATTCCAGGAAGCGTCCTTACAAGCAACCGTGGGTAGAGGAATCAACAGACACATGCACAACATACCGCGGAAAAGACTTTCCAACGAAGCAGACGGTAAACCTTACTCCTTGCTTATGTATACCACAAATATCCTTATACCTTATATCTGCAAACAGTATGGTGAAGACAATGAGCATTTGGTGTCGTTTAGAAATTTGAGGAATTTACTTGCCAAGGAAATATTTTACTTGGAATATTTTATGTTAATCCATTATTGATCCAGAGCATTAATTTTCACTGGAACGTATTTATGTAGGCTTTGGATTTATTCACAATGGAGAACTGGAGCGAGTGTGTGGAAAGTTTTGACGAAATGAATATTTGAGATGGTAAGTTAGACAACTAGGGAAGAAGTTTAATTAGGGAGACTCAAACAAGTCAAAGCATTTTAGGTTATAAAACTCCCCGTGACGACGGCAGTTTTTCCGTAGAAGCTTCTAGAACTTGTGAGTCTTCATTCCATGGAGCATCTTTAGAAGCAACCGTGTGGGTAGAAGAATCAATGGACACATGTATATAACCCGGAAAGGAATTTCTAACGAAGCAGCAGTTAAACTGGAGCACACGAGCACAAATGACTTGAGCTATGCTCTTCAATGAGCCTTACGTATTTCTATTATTTCAAGCACTCATATAAATTCTCACCTAAATTAACATGCGAAGCATATTAAAAACTACTCATAGATTCATACCCGTAGGTCTAATAGAGTTGTCAATCATCTTAAGCCTAACTATGAGGAATCCTCGCACAAGCGGTAAGGAGAAAACCCCAATGGAAAAAACCCTTCTTTGAAGCAAATTACAAACCACCCCAGTGATTCGAACCCGAGTACGACTCAGTTTCGGCTCATCGACGATGCGAAAAGGCACCACTTCCAATAAATTATCACCCACTGGCTCATTAACGATTACTGGCATCTTGGTACTTTTAATCCTCTGCCGAACATCTTCGGTTGCACTCGTCTAATCCTTCCAAACTCCTTATCCCTTGTTCAATCTGCGTAAATACTTCAAGAAATCCTTATGTTCATCCTGTGGCCGGCTTGTAGCAACTCCAAACTCCTTTTGAGCAGGCCGAACACGTTGACGAAAAGACATCACTAAAACATCAATCAATTATTTTAAATCCCAAAAAATTAAATAAAATAAATTGGTTAAATTGATCCCAATATTTATTTACATGGCAATAAAATTAAAGTTGCAAAACTACAGTAGCTGGTAAAAAGTACATGAAATAACGTAGTCAAAGTAACACTTGATGTACAGTAATGAAATCAAACTTATTCACACCTACCGAAGATTTAGAATTTCCTCGCTGTAAAATCAAGCTGATGGAAGATCGGAACACTGAAGATCACCAATTTTGGAGACAAACTAGTTTGTCTTTTGCAACTGTTGACAAAAGTTGTAACATAAAAATATTATATACAACTAATACATTCTCAAGATGTGGACTTCAATTTTAGTACAGAAATCAAACTAATTAAATTCACGTTACTTACCTAAGATTCCGGAATTCCTCGATGCAACGTTAAGTTGATGGAAGATTGGAACACTGAAGATCACCAACTTCGTAAACAAACTTTGTAGTTTGTCTTTTGCTGCTGTTGAAGAAAGTTGTAACACAAAAATATTATATACAATTAATACATTCTCAAAATGTGCACTTCAATTCTAGTACTGAAATAAAACTAATTAAATTCACATTACCTACCTAGGATTCCGGAACCCCTCGATGTAACTTACGACGAGTGAACATTACGGAAGATCAGAACACTGAAGATGAAGATAAACCCCCTCGGAGACAAACCAGTTTCTTTTTCTATTGTTCACAAAGACTGTAACATGAAAATATTACACTGGTTCATTCACGTAATAAACAAACACGATTTTCTTTTGTTCCCTCCGAGAAGAAATTAATAATTCAAAACAGTGAATGATGAAAGTAACACGCAGTTGATTTCTCAAACTTCATTGTAAATACATTCATACTTACCTCTAATGAAGAACTCTAGGATGCAAGATGGGATAGGTAGAAAAAAAGACCATCTAGACTCTTGGTTAATGGTTTCAGCTCAATTCGCATAGTAGCGCTCCTGTTTTAGCCAGTATCGAAAGTGAGCGATGAATGCGACAGAGATTTCATAACGAAGCAGTAAAGCGACTGCGACTAATTTGGGCTATGCCAAACCAGCTTCACGGGTAAAGTAAGTGTTTGCATAGGCTTCACGCCAGTTGACAATTTATTACAAAGTGGTTTCGGTCGCTGACATGTATGTATGTATGTATTTAATTACGGGTTCCAGAGTCCAGTGCTGCCATTTAGGGACACGCAGTCACTTTGATATTTAAAGAAAACCCCCGATAAGGTAATATTTCATTTAATACCGGTCAAACAGGCAATGACCAGTGAACCTTGTCTTGAAGTCCACGTCAAGGGGACCGGATGTCGAGTAGGCTTGATATAAAGTGGACCAGATGTCGAAAAGATTTGATGTCAAGGGGACTTGATGTCATGGGGACCGCATGTCGATGAGACCTGATGTCAAGATGGCCGAATTCGATGTAAAGCGGCCTGGAGGTCGAGCGGATCAGATTTGAGGAAGACTTCTGTCAAGGGGACCGGATCTGAGGGAGACTTGATGTCAAGGAGACTTGATGTCATGGGGACCGCATGTCAAGGAGACCTAATGTCGAGGGGATTTGATGTAAAAGGGGCTGAATGTCGAGGAGACTTCATATCAAGGGGACCGGATCTGCGGGAGACTTGATTTCCAGGGAACCGATGTCAAGGAGACTTGATTTCATGAGAAGCGCATGTCGATGAGACCTAATGTTGAGGGGATTTATTGTAAGGGTGCCGGATGTCGAGGAGACCGGATCTGAGGGAGATTTGATGTCAAGGAGACTTGATATCATGGGGACCGCATGTCGATGAGACCTGATGTCAAGGGGGTCGGATGTCGAGGGGATTTGATGTCAAGTGGACCGCATGTCGAGAAGACTTGATATCAAGGGAACCGGATTTCGACGAGACTTGACACCAAGTGGACCGGATGTCGACAAGACTTGAGGACAAGGGGGCCAGATGTTGAGGATACTTGGTGTCAAGGAGACTTAGAGTCGGATGTCAAGGGGACCGGATATCGAGGAGATTTGATGTCATGAGGACTATGTACTCTCATTTGGCCCCAAACCATGCCAATAAAGCCAATTACTTTGTCATTTGCGGTTACAACCAGCGGAACATTTAGATGCCAGGTGAATCTAAGCATGCAGGCCTTTATTCTTAGGCCTTGGCATCAACATGCTAATGTATCATAAATACGGCCGGCCTTAACCGTTTTCAAAAAAAAATCAAAACAACCTTCGGCCCTAGTTCTGTGTTTATACTTCGATTCAGCTATTCTTCGATGTAGCTGAAAGGAAATAGTAGTTAATACGAAAGAAAAAGTTGAAAGAAAATTGTAAGCAGAAGACGAAAGTAAGCAAGGCCGAGGAGGAAGCCAATCCATTGAAAGGCTCAGAAGGAGTCAAAAGTAAAAAGAAAAAAGTTATATCATATTAGGCAACAGGGGACATATGAAAGAAAAACAAACGAACAATGAGGTTGAGGTGAGGATGGTATCATTCAAGAACAAGGAAAGCTATGAAGCTGAGTGGAAATATAGGAAGAGGAGTGGGACGATTAAGGAAAGATAGTAAGAGGACTGGAACGATTAAGGAAAGATAGGAAGAGCAGTGGATTGATTAAGGAAAGATAGGAATAGGTGTGAAAAGATTAAGGAAAGGTAGAAATAAGCGTATAACAAATAGGGAAAGGCAGGAAGAAGTGGAGCGAATTAAGATAGTTAGAAATGAGAGTGGAAAGAATAAGTAAAGATATTCAGAATATCTCAAAGAATAAGGCTAGATAAGAAGAAGAACTCGAAGGATAGGCACAAGTAAGAAGAAAATCAAAAATAACATGTGTTAGGAAAGAGAAGATGAAATAGGAATAATAGAAAAAACATTTCAAAGAATTAGTAAAAAAGACGAAGAGTAGACCAAGGTAGGAAGAAGAGTTAATGGAAAGATAGGACGGAGAGTGATAAGATAAAGGAAAGATTGGACGGAAAGTAGAAAGAATTGAGAAAGATAGGAAGAAGAGCGGAAAGAACAAAGAATAAGAAGCACACTGGAAAGTACTAGGAACGATAGGAAGGAGACTGGAAAGTATTAGGAAAGGTAGGAAAGAGAGTGGAAGGAATTATGAAAGATAGGAAGGAGAGCGGAAGGAATTAAGAAAGATTGGCTGAAGATCACAAGATAGAAGGACAGATAGGAAGAAGATTGGAAAGATAAAGGAAAGAAAGAAAGAACGGTAGAGCATTACGAAAATCCAGGAAGTGTAGTGGAAAAAATAAGAAAAGATTGGAAGGGGACGGAAATAAATAAGTAAAGATGTTTAGAAGTTCTCAACGAATAAGGAAAGATAAGACGTTCAGTAGAAGTAAGGAAGAAAGGTTTAGAAGTCTTGTATAAAATCTTGACATTACTTACCTCAATCTACACTTATGGAACCCTCGCTTCCGTTTGCTAAATAATAATCGGCGTCTAACTTGTGCAGTACAAGGAAATCTCTTCAATACAATTGATTAAGGAGAAAAAAATGTCTGGGAAGAATTTAATATAAATTTCTCACTACCAAAAACATATCTTTTACTTGTTGTTAGAAGTTTACATATAGGTTGAGGTCATTTTGGTTCATTAAAATGTAAAAACTTATTTTCAAAGTCAAAAAGATTTTACATAATTTTTTAAACGAAGTCAACTATATCACCTACCTGCAAAATATATATATTTGGATTGCTCATAAATTTCGACATTTTCTAAATTTTACCCCAACTTTGGATATTTAAAATATTTTTCGTTCAGAATTTTTCACCCGAATATTTTTCACCCGGAATTCTTTTGTGTAAAAACATTTAATCTATAGTATAGATTAATATTTTCAACGGTTGCTTCCTTGGATGCTTGTCATAGTGAATTTCAAGTAAATCCCTGTAGGATTATGTGTAAGCGAATAGCTCGGTTTCATTTCACCACTAAACACTTATATAATTGTTTTTAAAGATAGTGATTCCGTTTTAGTCAAACAAAACGTAAAAAACATTTTCCCACCACAATTTTCATTCTGTGATGTGTAATTTCAAATGATCAGAAAAGAACATTTAAGAGACAATTGTGGCAAATTTTAACTTAGAAATTACAATTGAAGACGAAATCCAACTTCTTGAAGTGGGGTGCAAACAATAAGAACGAAGCCTATAATTGGCGTCCAACTTCATCAACCACGAAAATTTTAAGGAGTGGCAGTAAAATGTTGATGTCTTGTAACAATTTTGTATCTAATTTTTTCTATGATGCTCAAAAATTTTTTGAACCCTGTGTAAGTTAGAAAGTGACCATTTCAGTATTTTTCAGTTTTGACTCCCGCGATTCTATATTTTTTTATTAATTCTGTTGGGAACTGGTGCTTTAAACCTCAACACGTTTCCCTTAGAAGGAGTTTATCTTTGCCGTCCCATAATAATTATTATTATTATGTTACCGTCCCATGCCCTGTAATGCTGTTACGGAAAGACCCTCAAATCTTGCCATGGCTGTTTCTTTTGTAGCTTGAGTAATAATAATAATTATTATTATGACCAATGTTGGGGCATTAATTAGCGTGAAAAGTAATTGCAAATTTTATTATAATTAATAATTACCATTGTTTTCCTCCAATAAATTGCATGAGCTTTGCTTATGTTGATCGAGATCAGAGAAATAGGTGTAGGATTTAAAAAAAATATATTTCATGAAAAATGGGCTCTTTATGTAAAACAGAGTGAAAATAATTAGCGGATAAAATAGCTTTGAGAGAGAAATAACTAAAGCTCACAATAATACAAGTGTAAAATACAGATTTGCAAGCATTTTGAATGAACTTGACTTTCCATGTGAGTCAATAGGAAGTGGATGAGTGATAAAATGTGGAGCGGATCCATTCCCAATCCAAGTTCTTTATTCTGGGAATTAACAAATACTCATCCTCATCTCCACAGTCCACACCACAATTTTACATTGACGGAGGCAAGGAAATTGATAACATTACATCCGTCCAAATATCAAATGTAATTTTGCACTTGCTTCGAACCCACCCCAGATTCTTTTAGAGCTCAAAGCCAATAAGTTATGTGACAAATCTAGAGAAACTAATTTTTTCTCCTCGTCATTTCTACTCCCTTAAGAGAGACATCATCTAATTATCCGACCCTAACTACTTTTAAGTTGAGTCACCTACAAAAATTCACGCTCAAATAACAAAAATTCACAAAGTTCCCGAGTGTCTGGCGATTTTACTTTAAAAATGAGAATTTTTGGAGTGAAAAATTTCATGGCCAAAATATTGGTCTTTACTTTGTTCATTTATTTTTACGCGAGAGCAGAACAAATCCGTCCAGACGTCCCACACGCCGGGGACGATGATGAAGGTAATTTTTTTTACGACAAGTCAAAAAATATAATTTTTGCAAAAAACATTTTTCATAATTTTCAATTTTCGATTATATTTTATAAGAAAGTAAGTTTCTTGAAATGTTAAAATATGATTTTGCTATTTTAAGCGTCTTCAGTGGAAGCATATGAGACCAAGCTCCAAGATAACTACCACACCGGAATGAATGAAATTCTTACATTTTTCAATTCCATGAAGTCTACTTTTGAGAAAACTAGTCAAAGAGTGGATGGTTTGGAAACAAAGTTAGCACTCCTTTTGGCACAAATGACGGAGCTCAAGAAAGGTAACAAACTTTTGGTTTCATTTTATATGGTAATTTTCGGGTAGGTTAAACAAACCCATTGCATACGTTTTTTAATTTATAAAAAATTACGTCGAATATCCCTCATTATTTTTATTTCAATTACGTCAAGACATAATTCCAAGAATTAGCTCATTGGAAACGGAAGGGCCCAGAAAACGTGAAGAGCTCAAGGAAGAAATTAGGGCAGGTGAGATATTTTTTTATCTTCATATTCCGTCTAGGATTTTTTCCAAGATTTTACACTTCAGAAAATTTGAATCACCACAAACATTTTTTAACTTTATTTAACACAGACATAGTACCCAAGATAACCGCATTCCAAGCGGCTGTTTTGCTTTTAAAAAACTACCCTACGAGTTTGACAGGTGAATACTGGAAATTCAAGTATTTTGAAATTTATTCCATGTTGGATTACTATTATTCAAATGTGAATGGGAAAAAAGGTTACATCGTGAAGCGAGTAGTACTGTATTGTTCATGGGTTTGTGTAGCTGGACAGAAGATACAAGTTGGTGGTTGTTAGAGGGTGGTCAGCCGTCTTCAACGGGAGTTATCGGGTTTTCTCCGTTTTTTCAGCTCAACCAAAATATATCTAGAAAGGTGGTTAGCCGCGTTTAAACAAACCTTCACTATTTTACATAATTGCCCTTTCAATTCCCCCTTTTCAATCTGTTTTCAAAATTTTGAAATTACAAAAAATACTTTTGAAATTTTGACCAGGTCTTTGTCCAGAAATAATTCTCTTGTTTTTCCAAACTTTCTAAAATGCCAATTTCAAAACAATTTTTAAAGTATTTTTTCATGAAAAAACTGAAAATATCATAAAACTCATGGTTTTTTCTACAAATCGAAATTACTCAATAACTGCTTAAGCGAAGTTGACCAAATTTTAACGGTTGTAAAGCATTTAATATTCCACGCAGATTATGATTTGTTAGTTTTTTGATTTTGAAATTTGGACAATTACATTTCAAACTTTTATTTTCAAAATTTTGAACTGTATGGTTTCCAAAAAAATGTTCGGAAATGAAGAATGCCCTGCAAACACTACAATTCGGTCAAAATCGATTAACCAATTTTCGAGCAATTTTGTTAAAACCAAAAATTACCGATAACTTCCGTATAATGCATGCGTCCACCCTGCAACTAACACCAAGGTAGTTGGTCAGTACTACAAACTCCTCTGCACAGCTACTCATTCCCTGGTCTTTGGTTGTAGGCGAGGAGAGCGCACGTATTGTGAGCTCTCTCCGACTGCCAGCAAGGGGCACGGTTGGGACGGGGCTGAATGCAGATTGGGTCGCATTTGCAAAACTGAGTGTTTGGAATCGAATATGCAGATGAGGGGGCTCAATTCAATGGGATTATCTGTGCTATCAAATTTTCAAGATTGCGGTGGGATTCTGGGTGTCACCCCCGACGTCAACTCCACCATTCGTTTTCCAAATGGAGGGAACTACAAAGGCTTGGAACGTTGCACCTGGACCATCGCAACAACTGATGTTAAGTTCGCTTCCTACCGCATAAAAAAGTCAGGTCATTTGGGATGGACAGGAGAGACGGAGTCAGTGTTTACTACTGGAACTCCGGCATGGAGATAAAATCAATAAGAATGTACGCTTGATAAAACTTGATTTTTTAAAAACTATACGGAAGACTAATGAACAAACATTTCATTTTCAGAACGAGCTTCGACTCTTGGATTTCCATCCCCGAGCCCTACGTGGTAATTACCTTCTGTTCCTGGAGTGACACAAGGGTTGGAGGAGGCTTTGGCGCTTCCATTGCGGGAGTGGGAACATCCTCAGATTCCGCGGCCTTCATTCCAATTTGGTTGACCAATCGGACGGAATCTTTCTCTTACCCTCCAGACATTGCCTCGGCAGGATCCAGGAATGAAATGATTGCCCTTGTGATTCAGCCTCCAAGTCATCAAGCTGCGAGGGTTTCATTGGTCGTTCCTCAAATTGGCAATCACGTGATCAAACCATATCATTTAGTTTGCCATGGAATTAGTTACTTCACTAGGGTTTCATATACTCATAATGTCTATCCTTTTGGAAGGTAAAAATTTAATGAGAAAATTCCAGGCTATTAAATCAATTTGAAAAATATCGTTGGGTGTGAAATGCGTCACTGAGGATTTATGCACTAACTTGTATGTATAGTTTTGAAAGGAGCGGGGATAGAAGGAGCGAATCGGGCAGTTGGAGCTTTGGAAATAACGTGGAACCTTTTTTAGTGATAATGAAGGGGGACCCAACAAGTCCTCGGCTGAGATTTACCGTTTCCTATTAAGGAACTCCACTCGCTGAGGCGACCATCTTGAGCAAAGCTTCCCTTGGCTCGTCATTTTCAGTCTCTCTCAAACGTCCAACAGGAAAAGAGGTGGAATAATATTTACCACAAGGATGTCATAAAATAGCAAAATATTATTAAGGAATAAATTTCTTTTCATTTTTATTAGAGCTGCGTTTGGGTCAAGTAATTTTCAAACTTGACCTTGAACTTGACCTGACCATAAAACCTCAAGTAGATATTTCCTTCAATCTGAACTTGACTTTTCGGGTCAAGTACTTTTATTTCAAGTTGAAGTTCGGATTTTCAAGTATTTTACACTGGATCGGAACTTGAATGCCAGTTTGAGGTTCAAGTAAAAATATCTGACTTGAACATGACTTGAACTTGTACAAAATTTATATTCAGTCGAAAAGGCGTGATTTGAATGAAAAGCCCATTTTAATTTAACTACACTCGCCGCTTTTATTGACTTGCACTTGACCATGAAATTTTCTTTTAAGTAATATTTTCGAACTTGAACACGAGCTTGATTTGAGTGATAAAATCATGGTCAGGAATGGGTAAAACTTGAACAGGACCCGAAAGGCTCAAGTACAATTTTTGGGTTACTTAAATTTGACCCAAACTTGAACGCGACTTGAAAAACGCAAGTTTTACTAGAACTTGATCGCAGCTCTAATTTATATCCACTCATGGAGAAGAAATTTTTGGAAAAATATTTACAATCTTGTTTTCTTATTCTTAATTTACGACTTAATATTGGAATAAATAAAAACCTTGCTAATTTCTATCAATTTGGTCCTTGTTGTCTTTTAAATTGCTCCATAAATAAACGGTGCAAGCCCAGGGTTGGACTATTTGAAACTCGTGCTTGGGCTTGTACGTAAAATTATTTGACGTACAAGCCCCTCTGTAATAATTATTATTGATAATTTATTATTGATAATATGAAAAACTATTTTGTGAAAGATTTTTCTTGAAATTTTTAAATTGAAGGCTCAGAGGTGATTTGGAATTTTGAGACATAACATGAGTCAAAAGTAATGAAAATCATGGGGGTTGTAAATTTGCTGAAAATTCCATTATAATTATTTAAACCTAGAAATTAATTTTTCTGAAATAAATTCACTCTCAAAATTGATATTCTGTTGGTTCCAAGAATTTTTCAAAAATTAATTTAATAGTGAAATTAATGTTTTCTCACATGAAAGAATTTCAAAAAAATTAATTCAACTTTGAAATTAATTTTCTATTTGGTCAAAGAATTTTTCAAGAATTAATTCAACCGTACAAATTATTTCAATCTAGAGAAATGAATTTTCTCTTGGGTGAAAGAATTTGAAAAAATTAATTCAATACCGAAGTTAATTTATTCTTGGGTCCAAGTATTTTTCAAAAAGTGTTTCAGTTTCGAAATTAATTTTCTCTTATGTGAAAGAAATTAAAAAACGTATTTTAATATCGAAATTAATTTTTTCTTGGTACCAAGAAATTTTCAAAAATTATTTCAACATCAAAATTAATTTTTTCTTGGGTTCAACAATTTTTCAAAATGTATTTCAGCATAATTCTACTAATTTTATCTTGGGTCAAAGAATGCAAAAAAAAATGAGTCTCACTTTGAAATTAATTTTCTCTTTGGTCAAAAAGTTTTTCAAGAAATATTTCAACCCCGAAATGTTTTTTTCTCGAGTGAACAAATTTTTCAAAAATTAATTATGCATCTAAATTTTTTTTTGGGTCTCGGAATTTTTCAAAAATTAATTTAATCTCAAAATTACGCAAATTTCAATTTGGTTTCACCCACTTGAACTTGACCATGAGATTTTCTTCAAGTAATATTTCCCAACTTGAACTCTAACTTGATTTGAGTGACAAAATCAGGGTCAGGTAGAGATAAAACTTGAACATGACCCGAAAAGCTCAGGTACAATTTTGGGTTACTTGAACTTGACCTGGACTTGAACGCGACTTGAAAAACGGGAGTTTTACTTGAAATTGATCGCAGCTCTAGTTTCAAGTAAATTTTCACAGAATTAGACGAGAGATAAATGTCACCAGAAAATGGAATAACTTCTGTTTGGCCCTTTAAACATTTTTTCACACCTCGGGATTTATCAAACTGAACGGAGGTTTCAAAATTTTTACAAGAGAATTGTTGAGTGTTGCGGAAATCTGATCTGTCCCATGATATAGCAGAATTTGGATCAAACCCATGTAGAATTGGGTCAATAATAATAATCAATCGTTTTTCAGGAATTTTTCCTCCGGAATTTTTATTTTAGCAATTCAATCACGAAATGTCACACAAATCCTCCGAAATTGGTTTTTGATGTTGAAATTTACGAAAAATCTTTGTCTTTTAGTTAATTTACATTTTGACCGCCTTGGATTTTGATTCGGTTCTTTAATTCCTTTTTTTAAGTCTCAAAATTTAATTATTTTTCATTTCAATGACATTTTTCTTTGTCAACCATAGCAGTTGTGACTAGAAACATTTTGTTTATCTTCAAATTTTGATAATTTTTTATACCTGCGGTGCCCTTCGCAGAATTACCCCTTTACGGAAATTCCTAACCAAAGCATAAATACATGTTTTTTTTTTAAATTATGGAAGAGCTTCATAAAACTTAAACAATCACTGTCGTATTTGCAATTTTCTAAAGCTCCAAAAATTCATCTCTACCACATCTACTTCACTTCACTTCCTTTGAACTGAAATGTTCCTTAACTTGGTGAAAGTGCCAGCCAGATTTTAGAAAATTTTGCAAACGGCGTTAAACTTCGGCAAATTTTCCACACGCCGATATTGGGAAAACGATAATTTTGTTTTGTAAGACTTGCACTGGATTTCCGGGGCTTTAATTCAAAAAGAAAATCAAAACAAAATTCGTCTAAAATCCACGCTTTCTTTCAAAATTGACAAAAAATTGATTACAATTTTCAAAGACCCATTGGAAAATAAAAATTTGTCTCGATCAAAAATTTTGCCTTGAGGAGTGAAACAGCCTATTAGCTTTAAATATGGCCTATATTTTTAAGAGCAATGTTGACAGCTATGAAAATTTCCTTTTTATAAGGCAAGGACTGATTTTGTAATATTCAAAATTCCTTCATAAATAGTTGTGAAATACAGTAAAAACTCTCTAAGACGGCCTACGCTTAAGACGGTTTTTCTTTATTACGGTCGAATTTGAAAGTCCCGGCAAAACCTCATATGTTTAACATTAAGGAGACCCCCTTTGAACCGGTTAACCTTTAAGACGGTTTTCCGATATGACGGTCTGATATAGCACTCCACACAGCATATATGCATATGGATAAGACGGTCACTCCACCGACAGCGAGAAGCTGCACCCTCTCGAATCCACGGCTAAAACGTTTTGTACACGAAAATATATTCTATAATGTACTTTTTTCTCAATTCATGAAATTCGCTATCATAAGCGTGCTCATATTTTTTGCGGTATCATCATGGCGAAAGTCGACAAGTCCAAACGGAAGGACTCCATGAAATTAAAAGATAATATATCAATATCTCAAATCGAAGCAGGAAAAAAGCAGGTCGATATTGCCAAGGAGCTGAACTTACCGAAATCCACAGTACAGGGAATTTGGAGCAGTAGAGTGAAAATTAAAAACGATTACGAATCTTATGGGCCTAATTCTAAACGATCAAGAACTAGTGTATATCCGTAAACAGATCAAGCATTGGTAAAGTGTCTTGATCATTTAAAAAGCAATTATTTACCAATAACGGGATCATTACTGCTGGAGCAGGCAAGAAAGTTCGCTAAAGATTTTAAAGAGGACAATTTTTCTGTTGGTTGTGGAACAATTGGTTGGTTGGAGAAGTGGAAGAAAAGGCACAATATTAAATATTACGCAATATCAGGCGAAGCTGGAAATGTCAGTGATGATGTTGTGAGCGATTGGTTAGAAAATGTCTGGCCAAATGTCTCCAGGGGCTACAAAAGTGCTGATATTTTCAATTGCGATGAGACAGGATTATTTTACAAGCTACTCCCGAACAAAACCATGAGTAGGAAAGGTAAAGTATGCACAGCGGGCAAGTTATCGAAGGAACGGATCACTTTATTACTTTGTGGCAATGCCGACGGTTCGGAAAAGCTAAAGCCATTAGTCGTTGGAAAGGCCGAAAATCCTAGATGTTTTAAAAATATTAACAAGAAAGCTCTCCCGGTTGATTACTTAAGTAACAGCAATTCATGGATGACGAAATTGGTGAGTTTTTTAATTTGACTTCAAAGTAACTAGAAATCATAGCCATTTGTTATCTTTGCCTAATAATTATTCTTGAAAATTAATTATAATTTTTAGAATTTTGAAGCCTGGCTTAAGAAAATCAATTTGCGTTGCGTTTCAAAAGGATGAAAATTCTCTAGCTTCTGGACAACTGCGGCCCTCACAAGGTTGAAGCTCGACTTTCCAATATAAAGTTGGTATTTCTTCCCCCAAATGTCACCGCCAAACTTCAACCCCTGGATCAGGGGATAATTAATGGATGCAAGACATACTACCGCAGAGAAATAATCCGATTGTACATTCAACAAATATAGAAGCAAGAGTCTCCGAAGATAGATTTGCTTGAGGCTATCATGAAGAATGGGATATACTGGGGACAAGTAAAGTCACGCCATATTTTGAACTGCTTCAGGCATGCAGGAATAATTCCTGGAGATGAAGTTACAC
>JAQFXU010000784.1:0-40505 GCA_034693705.1 Spatulosminthurus flaviceps
AAGGAATACATAACGAAGGTGGCTCTTCACCTGGGAGCAAAGTAAGCCATTTTGTTTGTGATGCTTCTTAACGGGACAAAGTTTGTGTTAGCTTGATACTTAGTTTTTGGTTACTGATTATGATGGTAGTATATTGCTTTCACAGAGTCCAGGAAGTATTTTCCCGTAAAGACACCAAAGGCTCGTTAAAGTCAACCCATTTAATCTGTGGTGTGACTGACAATGATAAGTATCGAGCAGCTCAGAGATGGGGGACGCCGGTAGTGAGCTGCGAATGGATAATAAGCTGCTTTGAGCGAAAGGAATTGCTTGATCACCTGGAATTTTCTTTGCAAACGGACAACAGTGACATGACAGTTAATATGCTGATGAAGACACCGAATACTCAAGCTGAAAAGAATCACTGGGCTAAAATGTACACTAAATCTAATCAAAGTGCTAACTGCGCATTACCGGCAACTGACAAAAGTAAAATGGATGTGTTTCAACGCCCGCAAGTTCGTAATCTTGGGAAATTAAATTTCGACGGAGAAAATGAAATGAAAGCCCAACAGTCGGAAGCTCCGACTAGTAGTAAACCCCTTTTTAAGAATCCGAGTGCATCTGAAGCACCTGAGTCTCCTATTATAACTGGTATGACAAGATCAGGATCGAGGCAATTGAAACGAGCCATCGATTGGGCGTTGATGGACAGTCCAGTCAGTAAGAGAGCCACAAGGAGAAAATCTACACCTATCAGCGAAGTTATGAAAGGATTTCATGAAGCTTTGGCTAAGACAGCAGAGGAACGACGAATAGAGCTTAACGTTTCTCCGGTGTGCGGCTGGGTTTACAAAGTAGTTTACAAAAGTTGTAATTTAATTTTAAGCTTCTTTCGCTCTTGTCGTATTCTGAGGCAATAATTTGTGGTTGTAATTTCTATGTAGGATACAAAAAACAAGAACGAAAGTCCACCAGAGAAATCGGAAAGTCCCAATGTCGGTGTCTCTGAGATGGCGGTTAATCTTTTAAAGGAATTTGAAGACATTGAAAATGAAGAAAATGGGCCGGTGGATCAAGAAAACGCCAATTTAAAGTTAGATGGGAATGATCCTACATTGACCAACGTTTCTAAATCAATCAGACAAGCTTCGAAAGCATCGAATTTATCTTCTGGCAGCTCTGGAAAAATTTCAACTCGTTCAAAAGGGCCTCAACCCTCGGAAAGCAAATTTGATTATATGGATGACTTCGTCGCCGGCATTCATGATGATGGAGAAGAGGCAGAGATTGAATGGAGAGCAGAAGAGGGAGCCAAAGTCAAGCCACCAGAGAAGAATTCAAGCGCAGACGTTCCCCAAATACTCCCTGAAAGTGTCGATAAATCAGAGAAGCTTGCCAATGTAGAATCTCACGTGGATATTGATGTGGTTACGCTTGAAAATAACAAAAACGTAAAGAAGAAAAGGGGAACTGGTAGTTCCGTTCACAGCTATAAGAGTTCTATTTCATCGACGGGAAGCACCAGCGGAAAGATTACACGCTCAAAAAGGCATCAAGAGCCAGCAGATGTTAAAACCTTGTGTTTTGCTACGTCGGGTGGAACAGCAGCGGTAAATAAATGTTTGAGAATTTCGCACTGGTAGAAGATAGCTCAAGTCTTAAAATGTTAAGGCTTTCTCTATAATATATTTGTTTCTCGTATTTAGGACAAAGAAAAGTACCAGTCGATTCTATCAAAGCTTGGAGCCACCATAAGTACCGTTGAGCATTATGATCCCAATGCAGACGCCGTTGTTGCATCGAAAGTAGCCCGTAGTGAAAAAATATTAGGTTCAATCGCGGCAGGGAAGCCTTTACTGCATCCTTCATACATTAATGCTTGCCTGGAAGCCGGGCGACTAATTGAGGTGAGAACTGGGTCATTAAATCTTTCTACGATTAGTTGTTACAGTTCACACCTGACAGCGCGCTAATGACAGGTTGCTGGTGGAGTGGTGGATGTGTGTTTAAATTAAAATTATTAAGATTCTTCTTAATATTCACTTTGTTTCCTCTTTTTATTAAAGTTTGATGACTACCTTTGGAAGGAAAGTCACTGCAATTCGAATTCCGAGAAAATGATGACTCAAGTTGCTCAGTTTTGGTATCAAAGACGGAAAGAAAATCCCAATGCTGGTCCGTATTCTAATTTTATTGCGAGAATCATTGAAGATAAGTCTGCCACGAAGAGAAATGCGTACATAAGACTTATTGAAGCTGGAGGAGGAAAAGTAGTGGGTGACGACGAAGACCCCAATATTGTAATTAGTGATGGACGATCGGGCAAAGTTGATTTTCCCTCACATGTTTTTGTAAAGGTTCCCATGTTTCTAAATGATGTAATCATTCACTTTGACGACGAAAGCTTTCGTATCTTGGGTTGATAGAGTTTTATACCACCCGGACGAACTTGCGTATTTACGTCCAAAATCATAAACAATTTTAATGACTGACCAGTTTTTACCGCTCTACTGGTCTTGACCTGATTAACTCATTGAAACGTAAACAGATTTATAAGTAACATTTTTTGAGAGGATTTTAAATGTATTTTTAGAAGTAATTATTAACACTATATTAATTTTCTCAAAGTAAAATGTATTTATAGCAACACGAGTTTTATTACAGGTAATTACTACAGGTAATACAATATATATATAGAAACTATTTCTTATTCCTTTATCAATATCTAAACCACAGGTTATTGGCAATCCACCAATTTAGTTTTCATTTTGTCACGTAAAACGTAAATGATTACAAAGGTTTAGATTTTGAAGCTCGAATAGGCAAGATATTATTTTAATATGGAAACCAATCAAATAAATAATTTAGCCGAATAAATCATTTTAAATCAAACCAAAATATCCGTTGGTATGGCGTTGTACGCATATATACTGGCTGTTGCTTGTAATTACTGGCTCTTGGTATATACTATATATACAGTGTGGTATAGGCGTAACCTTTTTTAGGAATGAAGCAATGTCTTTGGAAATAAATTCAGTAGAGCAAAGTCTTGAAGGACTGCGAGAAGAAGTTCTTTGGTTACCACGGGATGAGTGAACTCTTTAAATCCGGTTTCTCGTAATTTCTTCCCATCCATTGCCAGATGGCGTTTAGAAAGAGAGTCACTGTGAATATATGGTGACAATGGAGTATTGGCAACCCCATTAGTGGAACAAACCGATGCCCAAGGTCCAAGATGCTTATCATTGATTTCTTCAATCACGTCATTCATGTCCAACTATTAAAATAAGAATAATTATTATTTGAATATTTTTAATGACACACATACATACAGGAATCTTGACATGCAAAGATTTTTTGTATACCTTAGCTAGTGTTGAGAATGTGGTGCCCCAGTAATCATGATTAATATTGAAAATCTCACTGATGATTTCGGTGAGGGATCCTTGAGTAGTATCTCCTTCATCAACAATATTATATACTTGACCAGATTTTCCACTCAGACATAAATGATGTGTTGCTCGAACCAAATCATCGACGTGAACGGTATGAGTCTTTAATTCAGCAGTCCATGGCAACTTCATCATTTCATTCAAGTGCTTGTAAATTGCACCCACGACTAGTCTCGGAGCTGAAAATATGCATCAAGAATTTTAGACTCTTTTTTAATCTACAATATAAACTATTTTGAGATGCTTGATGTATACAATCCTCACTAATGCCATTTCTGTCCCCAGGTCCATAAACAATCGCTGGTCGAATAATCATATATTTTTTTAATGTTTTGGCAGCTTGTTGTTCTGCTTGATATTTGTACTTAGCCTCATGATTCCATGTGTCCACCTTCGCATCTTCAGTGTGAGGAGACTAGTAAAAATTAAAATAAAGATTATTCCGAGTTAGACCATTTAAAACTATTATCACAAATTTTGTAGCAATTAAATTGGAAATACTGAAATACATACTTTGTCTTTCGGGTAGAGAACACCACTGGAAAATTCTACGTAAAGCTTTAATTTATTTCCGAATTTCTCTGCAACATATTGAGTGACGTTTGATGTGAGCTTAAGTATACCCTCTTTATATACCCCTTCCGACTGCCCACTTCTTGTTTCGGATGCCAAGTTGATAACGTAGTCAACATCCTCGTTGATATTTCCAAACGCTTTTTCACATCCATCTGTAGAAATAGTATTGTGTACATTAGATGGGTAACAACTTCAGCGGATTTAAAATCTTGGTATCTCTCTTTGGTCCTGCTTAAGGAAATTCAAGGTAATTATTAATAACTATGCATAGCTTCTAATTGGTTTCCTACTGTTGAGAAGAAAATTTTAAATGGAAGAACCTATTGCAAAAAATCTGAGGAAGCTAAAAAGTTCGCTTGAGACGATTACAAACTTATTGGGACGCAAAATTTATTAAATTTCAGCTCTAATATTACAATCACCGAGTCTCCGCCTCAGGTAGAATAAGAGGATTCAGTATATGTATATTTATAGATGTTATATAGTCATAGTCATAACTCATAACTACATACAAGGAGAAGTGAATAGTGAATCAATCTCGGGGACTTATTGATTATTGAAACAAAATTTCATCCTTAATATAGTAGCTCTTTAGAAGGGAGGCTTCTTTCTCTTAGACTCAACTTTTTCATAGATGCTCAATTGCTACTTCTTGAAATTGCAAATATGCTTAAAAGTACCGCATCTTTCTATTAAATATTAGACCTAAGCGTCCGTCTGCCTATTCTTAAACATATGGAACGAAATTAACAAAGTAATGAAAGCTCCAGGCTCCCCATTTTGATTACCACGCTTACGAAGCATCATTTACTATTTACTGTAGAAGATGAATTATGAATATTGACAAGGCATGAGTGAATATAATTTCACCAACATTGTATATGGTACAGTATCAATTATGATGTGATTAAAAAAATAATATTCAAAGCTTTCATGCACAAGTGCAAGCAATTTACTTTGAGTAATTAGGTTAGCGCTCTGGAACACAACTTTAGGATGGCGAAAAGCAGAAGCATGGACTTCATTAAGCCATGCAATTTCCGGGGGAGTTTTGTCAATCACGAAAATTCGACTGGATCTGCTCAGCAAATATTCTACCAAATGTCTTCCGATGAAGCCGCATCCTGAAAAAATCAGAAGAAGCAAGTTTACAAAATGATTACTTCTTTCCAGTTGTTATGTAGAATTCGCATTGTATGTATTTGACTTTAAAACAA
The DNA here is from genome assembly GCA_034693705.1 of Spatulosminthurus flaviceps. NCBI lineage: Eukaryota > Metazoa > Arthropoda > Collembola > Symphypleona > Sminthuridae > Spatulosminthurus > Spatulosminthurus flaviceps. The sequence goes on from JAQFXU010000784.1 coordinate 5,228, forward strand.
AGTTACAATATTCCCTTTAAAAATATCGGCAATAATGTTCTGGCAAGTTTTTTGACATGTAATAATTAATATATATATTTTTTCCTAACATACCAAAATAAAACTTTTTTCTCAAACCACTACTGTTTAGCTCTGGTGATGGCATTGCATTAGTAATTATTTTATAGCTGAGTCTGCAGTCTGCACAGTTTCTAATGTTTAAACAGACTTTCCATTGATTTTAGATGAAAATAATAGTAATTCCAACTTTGACTTCATATATCTTTGTGGTTTACCCACTTGAATCCCTCAATACACTGTACTTACTCGGACTTTTCCTTTATATTTTACCATCGACCGATGAATAAAACCAGACATACGTACTTACTATCATTTGCATAGCTAACTACACAGAATACACATATGAATACAAAAATACTTACTCCCATATTTGGTTTTGCAACATGCTAGATTCTATTACAATAATAATTTCTATGTTCAAATATAATATGTATGAAAAAAACCACATAACTCATTTTGTTTTAATATTTGTAACCACAGCCTCGAGACTATTTCAGTTCTATAAAATAACAGTCCGTCATCCAAAAATGATTTTTCCTCCTCCTTTACTTATTATTTATATGTAAAATCACACATGTACTTTCAATAATAGTAAATGACTTGTGCTTTTCTTTCCATTTTATTTAAAGGGGAAATTATTTATCTTTTACCAGCAGAAGCCTCTGGTTGGATTTATTATAAAGCTGTGAAGTAGTATTACATAACAGGGTGAGCTGAAGCGCGGAGCTCCTACTTTTGTATACATGTATGGTGTTGTCATGAATGGAGCAAAACTCATCGGCTTATTGCAGCTTCCAGTAATAAACACAGAGATTTATAACATCTGAAGAAGTAATTACTTAATGTGCCAAACTATATTAAATTAACTCGCAGGAAGAGCCCTTTTATGTAAAAACTCCTGAACAACCCAGTCAGTGTCTAAAAAGTTGAAAGGCATACTGTTTACTTTTGCTCCCTTCTTTATTAATTACTCCGTCCCGTTAGTAAGCCCGATTTTGTGTAAGCCTATACACAAAAACAACTGTATGAAATGTACCATTTACTTGTTTTATTTTCTTTACTACTAAGGATTCCTCTAATATTTTAGCGAGAGTGTATCTTATTCCGGGACTTATTTCCGGTATAATTAAATTATATTTCCCAGCCTTCTTCTTATATCGCACATGCTTATGTTTTTTCCGCCGAACAAATTCTTTTATACAAGAGTAAGTACAAACTATATATTCTACACGCTAACTTAGTCATCTCATGTAAATTAAATGCTAGTGGTACTTACTTCGTGTAAAAATATATACACATATGGAATACTTCTATGTATTCTGTATGCAAACTGTACACATTTTGTTAGGACCAACACAGTTACTGTTCTAATGAGAATAATTATGAGGGCTGTGAATCAGATAACTAATTACATATTGAGCTTTTCCTATTAACTAATTATTTAAGAATGAGATAAACTATATAGATGGTTATGTTATGAGACATGAGAAGAAAAATTCAATTAAGCCTCTATGTCAAAATATTCGTTTGTCTGGGTTGTTACTGAATTACTTAGTTAGAGAACCAGTACCTCCCGGCTCTTTGTGAAGAACATGAACCCTGGCATGTATATTCGCGTTTAGTGTAAGTACTACAACCGACGATAGAAATTTACATGGAAGCAAAATATATATAAGGATGTTGGGGGCATAGCTTTTGTCATCCTCTTTTTTACTTTATTTTCCCCTTTCCAATATAAGCCTTCTTACAATGAAGGAATAAAAAAAGAAAAACCTGCGATAAAATTTGTATGCATAGTAAAGAACATGAAAAAGATATTATGTATATGCTGAAATGTGAATGAATGGTTACTGGCAAAATCATTTCAAAGGCATTTTTTTGTCGTCCTAGAAAAATAAAGCTCTTCACAGACCTTTCTGAATGTGCAGGTTTGAAGGTAATCCATGTAGAGTCATTCTTTTAAAATAGAATAAAATTGTCAATGATCCGGTAGTCACTGTATTGACTGTATGAATGCTTTTAGTGCCGACAATATTTATGTGCATACATAAATATGTTACCATGTTTATGCCCTGTAATCAATTATGCTTACATTCAAAGTTGATTATCTTCCCTGCATCCACGCTAATCATCGTATCTAAATTTTAACAAGGTCGTGATTTACAGGAATCAGCCTCAACATATTTATTTATGCTGCCATGATTACATTGTCTGTGCAGAATGCAGATCCCCACCCTTATCATCCCCAGACCTTTTAAATACCCAGAGAGAATAAATGTACGAAGTAAATACGAACCTTGTATGAAATCCACAGAATAAACTCGGAGCCTCAAAGAAAATAATAATTACAGGTGATAGCTCCACTAAAATTAAATTAATGTATTCAGGTTCTCCTTATGTTTAATTGTCAGATCATAAAGGAAAAACACTAAAAGAATAAACAAAACAATAGGACGGAAATAAATTCCATTCAGCTGCACCATAGTACCTTTAGTTTCTTAATAAATATTTATATGCCAATAGTCTGGCGTTACCCCTAGCACACAAAAAACCTATCCGCCTTTGCCTCAAGTGAAGTATACTTGTATAGAACTATTGCTATACGTGGAAGGAATAAATTCAACCAGCTTGTCTATCAGATGAGTGACTGAGTGAGTGAGTCCTTAAACACTGCCTAATTTTATAAATCCAGGCAGGACAGTAAAAGAAAGTGAGCACTTTACCCGACATAAAATATTGAAATTGAATGGGTTATGAAATAGCCATGGGCTTATTGATTACAATATTATTAATTTATTAGCCCTCAATTTTATTTATTCAGGCGGTTTCAGTTTATTTCAGAGGAAATTCAATTTATGGAAGCTTTATAGCGTATTTTCGCATCTATTTTCCCTTATGAAAAATTCGTGACGTAATACATTATAATACCTTATTTTGGGCTGCCTGCATTTATAAACATATATATACATATATACTCTGAGTAATTTAATAAATTTCTTTATTTAGAAAGGTATATTTGGCTTGCATAATAACTCGCTTATTCGTTAGAGCTTGCTTTTTAGTATACCTTTCCATATCCATCCCGATCCTATTTCCTATACTTTGATTATACGGATGCGGAATGCAGCTAAATGATGAGTTGCTTGGGTTGGGGTTAGGAACCCATGAAGAATTAAATTTGAATATGAAGTGCTGACTAATAGCAGCATTCCGAATAATTTATGCCAGAAACAATCCATCTATTTGTTCTTGTGTGCTTTACTATCCGTCTACACAGTCAGGAATACTGTAGCATGTTGTTAACAATTTAGCTTAAAGGGAGCTACTTATATAAATGCTACACTCCCAACGAGTCTAAAGCCTAAAACTTTCGCACGATCCAATAGTCTTACTATAGGTGACTATTAATCATCTAAAATATTATTTACCTTAATAATAATTCTATATATCAAAGGATTATTGTTCTAAAAAATTACCCTTACCTCCAAGTATGACGAATTTGGGTAGCTCATCATCTCCCATGGTTTAACTCCTTCTTGAGTATGGATGTTATTATGTTATAAACATTCACACTTTGCTCTGTAGAAACTTTGTATAATAATCCTTGCTCAAATGTATATTTACAAGTCCATTCGCTCACACCGAACGAACTTCTGAGTAGAAATCTGCATAAAAGGAACGTATATAGAAAAATTCTCAAGAACAAGACAAATAAGGAGTCAGAACTTCCTTCCACATAAATTAATAATTATATGGAGATTGGTAAAATGTCAGAAAAAAATTGTATTCTCTAAGGAATTCCTCTGCAGCAGAGTGAAGTGGAATAAGACCGAATAAGAGTATAAGGTTGAACATACACAAGGAAAAGTTTCATAAATTTCAAAAATGTCAGTGTAAGTATAGTGTGCCTTGTATATGAGTTTGTGTTTAATAATTTAGTCAAGTATTTACACAAAATGCGTTTATAGTGAGAGCAATTGAAATGAGTCTTGAGCTTTCAGGGTTCCAAATACTCTGGTCTTATTACTATGTAATAATAATGCTCGTGAGAGTAAGGGAGAAACATGTAAATAGTGGAAAATGCTGTCACACGACTGCAAGCTCTTGTTGTACTAAAACCCACTTGGACCTTTTTACCACTACAACGGCACTACGCTCATGTTAATGCCAGCGCCAAGTGTACAAGCTTATACAGATATGGAATATGAACCACACGGGCAAAAAGTATCATAGTAGCTACCAGAAAAGTTCCACACTTGCCTATGCTCATAAAGTAAATCCAGTAAGGACAACTTGAGCAAGTGCTTTACTTTACTTGCTAATACTGTACATCCAGTGAATTTTCTCTTTATTAGGTGAACCTTGTTGCGATAAATTTTAGTATCAAAACGTATAGGTGTACCTTTCATACCTAAGTTATGACATGTATGAGTATAGAGTGCGTGTGTACATGCTAAAACTGGCTCTGTATGTCAGTATGTTGCTGTAGTAAGATCTTCAAGGTGATTTAATTGCTAATAGTATTGATATTTGGGGAAATGCTTGAAAACTATGAGCTTGCTAGTAGAGTAGTTTGAAATATTATGTGCATGCAAGTGGGTAAATATTCTGCGTAGCAAGGGTAATGGCTTTTAGTAAATGCTTTATTAATGCATGGAAAAGTTACCAGTGCAGTGTATACTTTTTGTAGAAAGGGTAAAATTTTACTTTCAACAAATGCGTGTGTTTAACTTGTTGGAGAGCGAGGACTTACTGACTGTGAGATGGGAATTTCTTTTAGCTATTTATACGTCAAGTTAGAAGTAGACGTCTCTCTGGGCTCAACGTCGGACCCGTTTTTGATAAAATGTTATTATTATATAGTTAGGTACTTTTCTAGGGTTTTTGAAGCCATACTTTCTACTTTTACCATTATTGTTAATATTTTCGCTTGCTTCAAGCTAGTTGCTTCCTGCCTCTATCATCTCTCTCTCTCTCTCAACTTTTGCATCGTGTATATGGAAGAGCAGGCAGTCGCAGCGTATATTTGGAGAAAAAGATAGGAAATGGTAGTTGGTATAGGGGCAAGTTGTTGCAGTCAAGTCAATGTAATTAAAGGGAGTCACTCTGTGAAGCCTGCTCTTCGCTCTTGCCTTATGATGATGAGTCGAATCTGAGTGAGTTACTTTGACAAGCTTGAAAACGGTAGAGGTTCTTGTCTTGCGGATGCTGCATCACTCGCTCACTCACTTGGATCATTGATTTTACACTGGCAACATAATACGCTTATCTGGAGGAAATGTAAACTTGCCTGAGTGCCTCTCAGTCACCGTCGACCGGAAAACAACAAGTCGTAAACACATTATGAAAAGAAAGGATGATATACATTTAAAAAGTTTTCCACTGGAGTCTAGACAAGATGAAGATAGGAGTTAGACTTCTAATTCGTTTATGTACATGTAAGAGTTACAACAAGCTATTTATTTTTAATTTTCTTTTCATTTGTCCTGTCTGTATCTTCAATCTTACAACTTATATGTATGCACATTTGTCTTTCAGAAGATGGCCTTATCCTTGGAAATTACAGTAATAAATTTAATACAAAACCCAAAGTGTTGTATGATACGAATCGATTGTAGCTTTGGAGTTTTTTCTCCTTCAGAGATAGTAAAAATGTAATACATGGAAGAAACAAACAGCTCATATTAGTTAAAAATGTTCCAGGCAATGCCAATTGTAATAACAGCAATAACTACTCGCTGAGAGTAGCAAATTGAAGTGTGTTGCTTAGGTCAATAAGTTTGTGGTATACTTGAGATTTGCAAGGAAATTATTTCTTTCGTCCTCCACGCTCCTTCAATGACAGGTGCACATTCGCATTCTCTCCGACGTTGTAAAAAGCCAAAGTATTGGAATCCTTGAAGAAAAGCCCTTCGACGAGTCGAAGCTTTTGTTTGCCCGGTGCTAAGCCAATAGCCTCATTAATTTTAGATTTGAGGGCAGAAATTGGTTCTGTGAGAGCCATAGTGAAGGAAATAAGCTGCCCATTTAAGTTCATTTCAGGTTTGTCAGGAACTGAAGGAAGTGCCACGGTAAATGAAGCAGGGGATTTGTTACTAGACAGGAACTGAGCTTCTGGAATTAAAGACTCCTCGGTCTTAGCTTTCTTTGTAGGGGGCTCATCCTCTTGAGGAGGCTGGGGCAATGGAGGAGCGGCAGCTTGAGGAGGTGGTGGAGGTTGTATGTTAGGAGGAAGGACTGGAGGTGCAGGAGCTAGCAATGGTGGTCTCGCTCCTAAGGTACCAGGAGGTGCTGGATTTACAGGATTAAACTGAGGAAATCCAGGCTGTGGAATTCCAAGCAGAGGGCGAACACCGCCTAATGATGATAGCATGACTCCAGGTGGTGGAGGTGGCTGCTGTCCAGGAGGAGGGGGCATACTGAGACCTCCAACAGGTCGAATGATACCCGGCATCTGAGGCATTGGTGGAACCGGAGGTTGCAGAATTCCAGGCGGTGGTTGGGGCATACCAGGGGGTGGCTGTGCAACCATTGGTGGTCGAGGTGCAGGTGGCTCAATTCTAAAACAAAAAATGATAAACAAAAAATATTATGCAAAATTACCTTGCCTCTTTGAGCATTACTACACTTTACTACATTAGTGCAAATAAAACTAGTGAAAAAGCTTACGCGGGTCCAATGGATTCCTTTTTAGATTCATCTGTCTTTTCTTCCTGTGTCGCAGCAATAGGCACTGCAGGAGGAGGCAATTCGGACGTAAGAGGTTCCGGATTGGGATTCCACGGTAAGCCTGGGATTCTTTCGGCTTCGCCTGCTTTCTTGCCTATTCCAGTTTCCTCAATTCCAGTACCGAAAATATCCGAACGCCTTTCAGCAAATAACTTCAGACTCTCATACACAGCTGGACCTGCAGGCAAAGAATTTCAGCGATAAAATATTTACATAAATTTAAGACTATTTCCTTTTCACCAATAGTTTTATTCATACCAGAGGCATCGGGCGATTCCTGAGTAGCTCTCTCCATAAGCTGGCGCTGGTTTTGTTCCCTCCATCTTGGGTCTAACAAGCCGATACGCATGTGTTCTTGAAGCTTAGAAACAGGAATACGTTCTCCAGTGATCGGTGAAATTGTATATTCCTCTGGTGTTGCAGCAGTAAAAACTTTCTCAGCCAAAACATTTTTGGGCTGTTTGGGATCGTAACCCTTCTTAATAATGGGTTCCTCCCTATCAGGATGCTGCATTCCTGGCATAGATGGAGGCTGCTTTCCGACTGCAAGAGTAGGTTCTTCGTCTTCATCAGATGAAGATTGTGAGTCTTCTTCCATATCTTGCACTTCCGTATCATCTTGGGCAGTAAAGTTATCTTCAACAGTATTGTCCTTTTCGGGTATTTGTCCTTGAAGAATTCTGTCCTGCAGCAAAACTCGTGCACCAACTTCCTGAGGATTTGTTGGCGGTGGAAAATTACCACTTTCAAAAGGTTGGTAATCGACAGTTTCAACGACAACAAAATCGTGCCAATCAATGCTAGCGTACGCCACTAAAGTTTAAAAAATATGTAACACAATCTATCAATATGATCATAAATTTCAAACCCATTAAATATCCATTAGTTCAATTCTTCAAAAAAACAACATTATTTGATGTATAAACCCCGATGTACAAACCAGTAAATACGGGCAAAGCACTTACTTCTCTCCTTCTCAATTTCCTCCTCTTCCTTCCGTTTCTGTGCTTCCTGATGTCTAATCCAATTAGCACGATACTTCACATCATCCAAAACTTTCTTACTGTCATCCTTTTCCAACCTCTTCACAATGTCTTTCGGTGGAATCAAAACCTTAGTATACTGCTCTAGCAATTTCGTAAAATACTGAAATAGCGAATGTTGAGGCCTTAGAAAGTCAAACTGATAATTTCGCTGTTCACGCGTCATAAGGGTGGACAAAAACTGACGCCCATTTCTCGCTACAAACTGTGCCGTCAGTTTCACCACATCTCTAAAAATACCCAAAAAATGATTTAAAATTTCCTTTCCATCATCTCATAAATCTCCTACAAAAAATATAATCAAATTCTTACAAATCATGAGCAGATATAGATGGTGGATCCGCCACAAATTCAAATTCAGCTGGTGGTTCCTTCGGCACAAAAGGTTGTTCCACCTGCTTCAGCAATTCTGACTGTTTCTTCTTCTTCGCCTCATCAATTACTTGTTGAGGTGGCTTAAGTCCAACTATCTCCGACTCAGTAATCGACGGAATTGGAGCTTTCCCTTCCTGGATCTCCTTGACTTTATGTAAATAATATGCATTATATGGATCTCCAGTCTGAAGGAAGTTGAATTTTGGATTATTTTGCTCATTCTGTCGGATTCTTGTTTCAAACTCCGGTCCATTTCTTGCGACGAAACTTGCAGTTTTATCCACAATATCTATCAAACAAAAATACAACTTGTCAATCAACCTTTCAACACACCATCAATCCAAGTACCCTATATCAACTCCACTCTACATCCAATTGACTCACATCTCTCACAAATTACCAAACATTCCATACAAATTCAACTTACTCCGAACTTCCGGTGGTGGATAAATAATTCCCACGATAGGTTTTGATGCCTTCTGTGGTGCTGGAACAGCCGGTTGTTCCGCCTCGTCTTCCTCAAAGTTCTCCTGAGCCTGTTCTAACAACAACGACTCCTCAAACTCCGCGACAGGCATTTTTCCACAATTTTTCTTTCTCTCACTTTCCAATCAATAAATCCTCGAAATTCTTCAACAACAATTCAGCAACAATTTGAAAAGCAAATTACTTGCTTATGTTAATTAATCTTTTATTACCCTCTCGTATAAATTCTCTTTTTAACTTCAACACTTGTGAAAAATCAAAACAATCTTTAATCTGAAATTAAATCCTTCCTGCACACACTTCACCTGCAGCCGACCTTTTTAAAAGCAAAATCGGCAATTTCCGTAATTTTAAACCCTCCCGCATATTTTAAAATAACCAACGCATGGACTTCAGGATTAAATTCCATGGGTGTATTTGTGAGGCTTCATAGACATCCATGTGATCCATGAGCTTTCTGTATAAACAAAAAGTCACATGGATCTTACAGTCTTTTGGACAAAGTGACCAATTCTGTCCTTTCTTGCACACTCGTGGCTCAAAATCGTGTTCGTCCTCTCTCGCATCTTTTTTATATCGTTTGTTCTATAACGTTTCTTCTTTTCTAATTGTCGTAGTGTAGTAAATAAGTGTATAGTTCTAGTCAATTTCAATATCTATACAGTAGCTATCAAAAGTAGTTTTAAACATGTACCTAATTCTGTTTGATTTATTATATCAGCTATTTTACTAAAAGTGGTGTAGCTATATGTACTATAGAAAGAGAATGGGAAGTAAATCAGTTCGGTATTATATATGCCCTCATCTTTTCTTCATTTAATTTACATATGAATAGTTTTGTTAAGACAAACAAAATTGACGGTCAGGAAGTCAGGAAGGACAGAAACAGAGCTGTGATACTGTGATAGTGGCTTTTTGTTATGTCATTTAAATTTTAATGATAGATAATTGTTTTTAAGGGCCGGCTGAGATTTAATGCTATCTGACACTTTAAAGAAAGAACAGTAGGTATTTGATGTTAGCTTTGGTAATTTGGAAGCATTTTTAGAATTTTGTCATTGAGGAAAAATTCCCTTCGTTGAGGTTGTAACGAGGGAAAGTGACTGTTCTTCTGTGAAGATATTATTTGAGGGAGAGAACTTAGGTAGGAAATTATTAGTTGGGAGTTGGGATTTGGGATTATCACGCCTGTACCCGTGGACGTGGCTTTGGTGAGTTATATTGTTGTTACGTTATTACTTATGAAATTTATTATTATTGCCGGCATTGTTTTGAATGTGTAGCAATAAAAGTGGTTGTGTTGCATGAACAACTTGTGTTTTCTGCGATTACGTTAGCTGTTGAGGTGTTTTGATGATTTGAGAAAATGTATTGAGTAGTGGAATATTGTAATATTGCAAAACGTATAAGTATATGGATGTATAAAAACAGGTGTGGTGATTTTGTTTTCAGAAACTTCCTATCAGAGAATTTGAGATTAAGAGGGAGATGAGTTTGTTAGAAGAAAGGGGGTACTCGAGGTCGGCGACGGTGGATATTGATGATTTGTGCGATGGCATGGTGTCGCAAGTGACGTTAGAAGAGCCGCAGCTAACGATCTATCGTTTTCCGGGATTGGAGAGCTACAATTGTCATATTAATTGGATATCAGATGCGGATAAGCTGACGACGAGGATGGTGGATACAATCATTAATGTTCTTAATGATAAAGTAAATGAAGACACACATGAAGGGATATCTTCCCTGAAGTATTTGGGAATCGAGTCGGTGTGCTTTCGCACATCGCTAGCATTTTTCCATGCCCTTTTGGACAAGCACCTTGATGCTCAGTATCACTTGATCAGTGCAACGACTGACATGGACAAACTGAAGGAAAATGGCTTTGTTGATGATGAATACATTGTTGGATTACGTCATGTTCTCAAAGGGGTGAATATCTTCAATTACTTGCAACGACGTAGGAATGAAGTATTGAAAAAGTCAGGAGGGAAGCAGGACTTGAGTATTAAAGAAATTCAGAGTTCTGTGTCAAGCTTGGAATCTTTTGAATCATTGAGTTTGAAGAGCCAAGTTGGAGTAATGGCTGCTCAACATTATTTTGATGGACAGCTTCGGAGAGGTCATGCAATGCAGATTGAATTCTTGAAAAAGGTATGTGGAACCAGGATTTCATGAAGCCTTTAGACAGCATATTATTACTTTGGGAGCATTTTTTAAAGTGATTTGTGTTTGATGATGTAGATAATTCAATTAGACCCAGATTATTATCTCTGGCATTTCAACCTCTACAGTCAGTACCGATTTCTGCGAAGAGAAAGAAATGATAGGAATCGTTCTGGCCCTGGTGGCGAGGAGGTTAAGGAAATCCTGAAAGGTAGCTATTTTTATGCATCTGGCTTATTCTTTGTTTGGAAGATTTTTAAATACCGTAATAATATTTCATAATTTTTAGCTGTGGAACTTGCACCTGACCATCCTCTAATTAAAGTTGGAAGCTGTGTATGTGTGGCCGAAATGATGAAAACGCATGGAACCGATGGACTGTGGCGCCAGCCTATGAAGTACGGTGACAAGGAGTTTAAATCCATTCAGGCTGTCGTTGATTTTATAAAACTGCAAACCAAGTACGTAGCTTTACAATACTGCAATTTTTTTGATTTTATTGCTACCATGTCTGGAGTTCTTTATGGTATGAGGCGTTAAATGTCAATGTTTTGACGCAGACAAATCTTGGATTTTCATCAGGAAACTGTCCGTATCAATATCCATATCGCCGAGTGTTTTTCATTTTTGCTCCCGCATGAATACAGAGATATGGAATTTGCAAAAGAATGCATTCAACGAGCTCTACAGTTTCATCCAAACTCGAGTAAAGCTCATCATCGTATGGGAAACTTCATTCTCACTACCGTGAGTAAAATTTTTATTCAGAAATTAACATGTTTGACGTTAAAAGCAATAATGCAGTTATGTTATCATCTTTTAAAGTTTTGATGGATCTTCGTCTTATAGTCTGGTAGTATGACCGAAGCAATTCACCATTACTGCCGTGCTATCGCTTGCGATTCGCGAAATTTCCCTGCCAAGGCAGATTTAATGAAGGCTTACATGTCGGAGGTGCAAGAAAATTCGGAGAAAATTCTCGACTTAATCAACGCTGAATTGGCGAATCCAGATTACAACTCCAACCGCATTTCGAGCATCCATTTCCTCAAAGGTTGTTTCTACCTTTTACTTATAGATGAGAATCACCCGGAGAATGAAGTTAATGCAGCACTGGAGTGGCTGAAAGCATGTGAAATAGCGAGCGATAGTCTAGATTTCAAAGTAAGCTGTTTTGTTGAACAAAGCGCTTTTTGCCATATTTTTAAAGTTTCTTTAGTGGGTGAAGATTTAAGTGAATGAGGAAATAAAATTAATTCGTATGTGTCATATATTTATGCAGAGTATCTCTTATATGGCTAAACGATACAAATGGCCAAAAGGTAAACTCAATTGTAAAGCGGTTTCCTCAGCTATCCAAAGCTTGAAGCAGTCAGGAAAAGTTGATGTATCGAACGAGCATTTGCTTAAACTGGAGAAGATTGCTCAAAAAAACAAAGAGGAAGCAACGCAACATTATCAGCAAACTCGTGGAGCAACCAATTCAGCTCGGGGAGGGTACTCGTCTCGTGGCAGAGCTCCATTTGGTTTACAAAGACGAAGAAGTGAAACCACGATGGTAGTTGGATCTTCAGGTTCAGCAGAGTGCCCTCCACCTTCTGAGGGAACTCGTCGACCAAGACGTTGGTCTAACTCACAGTCAGCATCAGTGGATTCAGGGGGAATGAGAGTAGTTCTTATTCGTCAACCCCGTCCTCCTCAAGGCCCTGGCTTTGCCTGTTTTCAGAGAGTGGCCGGTCTTCGAGAATCTGAAACTGCTAACAACTAAGCTGTCTTCCATTCTGACTTGCTTATCGTGGAAATTTTGCAAGTATATATTGCTATATTCTTGGATAATCCTTTCCTCTCTACTTCTTAGGCCTTTCATTTGTATTAATTAATGCCGTCCTTCCAGGCCTACTATTAATTTGAATAATCAGTGTGTAGCAAGTACTATTTTAATGGTATGCTCATGTATGTCATATTTTGAAGATATTAACTCGTCCTAGAGGTAAAACAAAACTGGTCTCAACTTTTATGTCTTCAACTAAAGACTGAAAATCGAGTGACAAATTTTCATTCCACTTCTTTGTAAAATATCTTCACGGAATAGAGATGTCATGGGTAACATTCTTTTCTGTTATCAGCACTGATACTGAAATGAGTTTGTATGTACATTGAAGTCTCGTTGTCGTGTACAAGCAAAGATTATAACATGTGTTATTGCAAGCGTGTTATGAAAATGTCTAGATACTAAGTTCACGGAATGTGATGATTTTATATGGAAGCAGTAATAATTGCTTCTTTGTTGTAACTATTTTGAAAGTCACCACTAATTGTTAGTTTAGTAGTTTCATTCTTTTGAAAATATCAGTTTTTCCGGTGCATTATTTCAGCAACTTACTTGAACGTGACGACATTCATTGTGGATTCAAGTATGGATGCATTATTTTTGTAATATCATCATTGATACTAAATCAGATGCCTAGTCGTACTATAATTTTTTAACATATTTGGCAATAGATTGTTTTCGTTTGTTAAACTAAATGGTTATGCTATGATTATGAAATTGTATGTCATGCCTCGATTCCACATGGAAATATGGGTTAATCTGTCAATTCGCATTGCTAAAGACTTACTCAAGAAGTTTAAAAATCACCTGTACCCTGACAAATGCAGACCACAACTGTGCAGTGCCTATACTCCTAAAAATATGCCATAACTGATACCTTAATTGGTTTTAGGTATTACTGCTCGGCATTCCACATTGGTTTTATTATGTAATAATACTAATATTGGGTACAGTTATGTCAGCCCCTACCTCAAGTTATGGTTTGGAATAGTACCTTCTCGGAATATGCGTCTATACATATAAAAATTTCGTGCCACTTTTAAGTCTAACAACATAACATGTAGGACAATTTTGCCTTTATTTGGGTTTGAATGTTCGTAAATAATTTTGTGTATGTTAATTTGTATTGTTGCTGTTGTGTACAGGGTTGTCTTTATTGCTGACTTGATTTTCGAACCATAAATTTATTTCTTTGCGCTGCTTTCAGTTAGGTTGATTTTATTTTTTAACTTCGAGATTCGTGATTAACATTTTTCTCAAAGGGGCCAGTAAGTCCCTCGGACTTAGCCCATTTGCTGTAATATTTTTGTGAATAGTCAAAATGTCAATAACTTACCAGAGATGAAACAATATTTTTATGATATAAGCTGCTTCAAGTTGTTATTTCAGATCGGAATTATTCTAATACATTAAATGTATTTATTCGCAAGGCCTGACCCTTCTTTTACTTATTCTTTTCAATACGAGCATAAACGTCATAATCATTTTCGACCATTCCATAATGAAGTTAGTTGTAACTAGCTTTCCCCTAGCAAAGTGGTTGAGCAATTAGGTTTACCTATTTGCTCTACTTGTTTAAAGATTTAACAGTCAACAACGAGAATTTGCAACTGGGTGAACTAAAGAGAAGAAGAACGATAGTTTTATTGTTATTATTCCTGAACCGTTATAACCTTCAAGAGAAGATATGTAATGTAACCAAACACTCGTTGCTGAAAGAAGAATCGTATTTTTATTTTATTTTTCAGAGGTGCACAATTTGGAATACCTTTCTGTCTTTTGCTCTTTGTGAATCCATGTAGTAGATATAACTTGGACGCATGTGAGGTGCCAAAACCCCAACCTAGTTGATTGAGGAAAAACATGTTTGTATGTCATTATATAGAGACTTGGTTATTGAAGTGAACACAAGACATCTGCATGCGTACGGATACGAGTAAATAAGAGACGCATCGGGTCGGGATGCACATTTTTAGTTCATTGCATCTTAAGCTAAAAATAGTAATCGGTTCCGTGACGAAAAATATCACGGAGGGATGTTTTAACCGGTTTTGCGGCAGTTGGATAAAAACAGCTGCTGATTTTCATGTTGACTAACGAATAAAAAGGTAATGTTATTTCCTTTTTGCAATAAATTTTGATATTTTTGGTCATATTTTCAAAGAATTGTTGAGTGCAATGAAAGTTTAATCATCACTAATATCATCTTACCTTTTGTTGTTTTCTAGATAAACTTATTAGTGCAGAGAGAGCTCAGTGACCTTATTACCGGAGATAAAGGACGGAGATTCCAGAATGGAAAAAAGTATTGACTATACAAGGCTATGCAGCCAACAAACTCTACAAGATAAAACACAAGGATTCTTCCGGGATTTAGTTGGCCAAGTTTCTCCCCGCATTGATCTGAACCTTCTTGAAACTTGCCGAACGGATATGGATAGGATTCGCTATTGTGTAACCGCTTGCTGGGACAACGTAAGAGCTGAAATGGTGTTCAAAGGAAAAAATGAGCAAGAGTCAAAAGAGAAGAGATTGGAAGGAAACCAAGCTTTTGAAAAGGGAGACTTGAAACGAGCCCTTTTACTCTACTGCCAGAGCATCATACGTGGACCACCCGGACCCGAACTTGCCTACGTATATTCAAACAGGTCAACATTATTTGAAAAAATGGGAGATTATCAGAATGCTATTCACGATGCAGAAACGGCTATTTCATATGGATATCCCGAAAACAATAGGTGAGTAATTATGGAGATATGGGGAATATATTATAGAAATTAGCATAAGTCACAGCTTGCGCCTTGCGCTTGTATTGGCATTTTCTATTTATTCACTAAAATTGTTTATATTTTTTCAGGCACAAACTGTATGAAAGAATGACTGGTTGTAACATCGCTTTAGAAAATTTTATAAAAGCTAAGGTTACATTCAGATTAGCTTCTCACCTGGCAAAACAAAATCTAGCGGATGATAAATTTTTGAAGAAAATGGAAAAGCACAAGGAAAAAATAGATAACCATGGCCGTAAGGACACAAAAGATAATTTATCCCCGTGCTCAAGTCCTCTTCCTCCTGACGACAGAAAGAATTTTGAGCCCAGTCCCAAATTCCCAAGTGCATCATCAAAATTCGGTGTAGAATATGATGACTCTCAAGGTCGCTACGCCGTGGCGACACAAACTGTCAAAACGGGAGAAGTCATTTTAAAGGAGAAGCCATTTGCTAGTTGTCTGATGCCCGAACGAATGGGAACGCACTGTCTTCATTGTTTTGCCCGGTTGACCGCACCTGTTGCCTGTGAGACTTGTGCCAATGTTGCTTTCTGTGGGAGGCAGTGCCGATCAGATGCAGACAAATATCATCGGTACGAATGCCGAATCCTTGCTCTACTAATTGGATCTGGAATGAGCGTCCTTTGCCATTTGGCATTGAGAATGGTGACCCAGTCGACAGCTGGTGAACTAATTCGGGTACGTCAACGGCAATAGTAGACATGCAGTAAAATATTAATAATGAAATTTTTATGTTTGTACCATTGCATTTAAAAAGTAATTTGGATACAGAAAATCTCCAGGCTGCAGTCGGAACCTTCCCAAGTGAATCTTGATTCAGAAGGTAAATTTGAATCTACTTACGAAAATGCTTATAATTTGATAGCTTTGGAAGATCAACGTCCCATTGAAGACTTCATGGAACGGTGCATCATGGCCTTATTTTTAATGAAATGTCTCCGACTTGTTGGATACTTTGAGGAGTTTGAACTAAATCTTTTTAAAAATCCCAAGCCTCTGGAACAAGAATTAATTATTGGATTCATTGTCTTGAGAAACTTGCAAGTTCTACAATTCAATGCCTATGAAATTTGCGAGTTTTGGATGGAATCCAGACGTCATTTCCGGAATTCAAAAAATTATAATCTAGGGGTTGGGATATACAACACCGCATCTTTCTTTAATCACTCTTGCGCGCCAAATGTGACGAGGTATGACTACTGATTATGCTTTCGTTTGTAAATTCACAATTAGGAAGAAAATACAACATTTTATTAAAATTATTTCCAAATCTATTCCCTAGGTACTTTGACGGTACAACAATGATCGTGGAAAGCATTCAAAAGATACAAAAGGGTGAAGCAATTTACGACAACTATGGTCCTTACTTTACTAAAATGACCCTTGAAGAACGCCATTATCGACTAAAAGGTCGTTACTGGTTCGATTGTAGTTGCCCCGCATGTCAAGGAAATTGGCCCCGCTTAATCGAGTTCCCGATGGAGCTAGAGGGAAAGAACAAAGTGGAAAATCAAATGTTGTCTCGACTGCAGAAGTTAGACAAGTCCTACTTTGACAAAGCAGTTCAAATTATGGACACTGGAAATTCTCTGGTCGCTGCTGAATACCTGAAAAAATACTTAGATGAAACGGGGGCGTTGATTGAGACACTATCTGGTAACCGCGAAGAATCGAGTAATAACAATGGGGAAACCCGAAGATTTTTCTACAAAACTTTCTACTTGGCCCAGGAAGCTCTGAAACTCTGTCTATCCAGCGAAGGATCTGTTCATCTGATTGAGTCCAATACCAATAAGTGAAAACACCAAGGGCTCTGTGGATGAACATATCGAAGAATTTCAGTATATCGTATTACTATTATGTTTCAACTTCAACGCTCAACTAAAATTCGTTACACATTTTTAATGCATGAATAAATCGAATTACTCAAAAAATATGAAAGTTAGGTTAGTCAACTTAAAAAGTGTTTCCCCCATAAATCACTTGTTTTTGAACAACAGGCCCACAAGCTGTGTATAATGGGAGTATGGGAGACAGATGACAGCTCATTCAGAAAGTTCTTCCTCCAAGGATTCTAACCAAATATAAATTTTGTAAAATAAAGTTAACCAAAAATTTGTTTATCCAGAAATATTTCATCCGCAAAATAATGTTCATTCGAATCGAAATTATTCAACACTAGCTCACCGTATTACTTCAAACCCAAAAACGAACAAGTCAAAAAAATATTTTATCCAAAAATAATGGCTAAAATTGATTTTGCTTATAAACATTTTGGTTGGATTCATTGGAAGAAAATATCCCTGGATGCTCGTGACTTCACGACTCGTAACGTTCTCAGTACATATGAGCAGCATTTCATAGCAGGGATTTTCCATAGCGGCTATAGTAATTATTTAGAATTTAGAATGTGAAGAATGAAAGCTTGTTTGGTATGGCGTTGAAAATGCACAGGAAAAGACCCAAGAAACGGGAGATATAGTATAGTGTATAAAAGTGTATACAACTGTCCTGATTTATTTCATAAAATGTATAAATAAGTTATTATTATTTAACAACAACATCCTTGCGTTGGGAAGCATGGACATGGGCAGGAAGTAGGACATATACAGTTCGCAGGACATGGGCAATATCTCACAATGGCACTTTGGGGTAGAGGTGGGTCGGAGGGACAGCAACAACAACAGCACTTTTTCTTTCGCCGTCTGCAGCAACGCTTGACAGTAATAGGCGGATTGCAAGGAGGACATGACATTGGACATGCACAAGGGCCGCATGGTCCTCCACTGAGGCTTGGAGGTCGGCAGCACCTATTATCAATAATAGAGCATGCAGCGAAACATACATATCAGGCAACCATCAAAAGACTATCGGGAATATTTTATACGGAATAACCTCTTCCTTACAAATTAATTTCTACTGATTAACTTACGTGGATCGTCGGGGAAGGCAAGGAGGTGGTCTCGGTGGTGGAGGGCAACAGGGAGAGCAGCATCTACTGATACAAGTTGGTGCACAGGGGGGGCCACAAGGAGAACATCTAGAACAAAATTACAAAAGTAACATTCTTGACTTGTCCCATACGTGAAGCTGGTGGTAACATAATGGTTTATTTTCACTTAAAAAAACTTACGATCGAGGAGGAGGACAGCAGCAAGGTGGGCAGGGACTGAATGTACCAAATTATAATAAATATTCGGAATCCATTTTAATCCCCTTTATTAATACTATATTCATATTTCTAGCAAGGAAAATCACTCACGGAGGACAACAGCGTTTTCTGCAGCAAGGCGGTCGACAACACGGATTAGGTAGACAGCAAGGACTACAACATCGTGGCTTACAACACGGAGTACAACATCTCGGTCTGCAACAAGGACGCGGACAGCAGCAAGGATCAGGGCAACAAGGAGGTGGACATGGTGATGGACATGGACAACAACACGGTGTAGGACATCTTCTCACAAACAGAACGGATTAAACGAATTAAAACCAACGGTTTTATGCATAGAATAGAGTGGGAAACATGTTTTTATTTGAAAATAGAATTCGAAACTGAGAAATATCAAATATTGTGATTGGAACCTTGGACGGCAACAACACGTATTGCAGGGAATACAGCATCTAGGTTTAGGACAACAAGGCCGGGGTGGGCAACATGGTGGCGCAGGAGGACAGCATGGATTACAGCTATGATAAATTCAAAAAGATTTTAAGCTTAAGTTGAAAAAAAGGATTGTAGCTTGAAATACTGATAATTACCATGGCTGAATAGGCATCCAACAAGGTGGGCACGGTAGAGGTCGGCATGGTCGGCACGGCCTGTAACAAGGAGGACACAAGGACGCAGGAGAACAACTTCTTGTTGTCCTAAAGAACCAAGCATTAGCTAACGCATTAAAAATTACTTAAGGACTAAACTAATTCTTAAGATTTTTTAAATTCAATCAATAAATTGTAACTCACCTGCAGCATGATTCACAAGGAGAGCATGGATCCTGATCCTGACAGCAAGAGCCACATGGGCTGCAGCTTCTACACCGTGGCCGGCAACAGCATCTGTAATGGAAAATTCAACAATAATTATTTTATGTATGGTGGATTTTTTTCGGAATTAATTCCGCGCAGTTGAAGTGATCGGGATTATCGTCGGCGGAATTAGCTTGTAAGACTGTCTTGGTGTAATTTTTTTTTATCTATGTGACCTAGAATGTGGATACAGAAATTAAGAAATACCGGGGTGGACACGGTGGTGGGCATGGACAGCATGGTCGGTTAGGAGGTGGACATGGAGGTGGAGGAGGACAACAACAGCATGGTCTGATAGAATAAATATTGAATTAAATATAAAATAGTAACGAAATATTCTAATTTGTACAGCAAAACTGCTTAGGTTTACCTCGGAGGAGGACAAGGACGACAGCACGGTCTGCAACAGGGGCTACAGCAAGGACTGGGACAACATGGCTTACAACAGGGGCTACAGCAAGGACTGGGACAACATGGCTTACAACAGGGACTACAACAAGGAGAGGGGCAGCAAGGAGGAGGACAGCAAGGAGGTGGACAGCAAGGAGGTGGGCAGCAAGGAGGACAACAAGGAGGAGGGCAGCAGCACGGAGAAGGGCAACAAGGAGGTGGGCAACATGAATCCGAGCAACATGGGTTACAGCCTTTTCAAAATAACTTATTAGGCTTTTAGTTGAGAATCAAAAGCTCTTAAGACTAAATAAAGATTCTCTCATAATACCTCTTTAGCCCCTTGATAGCTATATGGGCTAAATCGATGTACCTGTGGTGCAGCATGACGGAGTGCATTGGTAGGGAAATGTCTGCCATATAGTGACCCTAGTGGGGGTGCAAGGTCTACACGGGCTACAACAAGGTTTACAAGGGCTGCAACAAGGACTGCAGCAAGGGCTGCAACACGGCCTAGAATTCCACATAATGTTCAGTTGCCTGATTACACTTTCATCAAGTTATGAGGAACACATAACCAGGACCAGGAATTTCTGTAAAACTGTAACCTGCAGCAATTATTGCGAATGCAAATAACAGGCATGACGCAGAACTCCTTCATATCATCATCATCTTTGGAATCAACAATGTTTCGTAGCAGAAGCTGCGCAATGTGCCTTCGCATTTTAGAGTCAGGGTCATATTGCGATCTTGCTCGTCTCTGATAAGTCCTAATCTTCCTCCTTCGGTTATGCTCTGCTCCCAAAGAAATGGCTCGCCTAGCAAGCCGCATGAGTCTACTTCTTGATCTAATATCCCTATTACTGAATCTTCTGATTACGTTATTATTTCCAATACTGGAGCAGGTGCTGGTGGATTGCTTCGGTCTAAAAATCTCCTCCATATCTCCCTCACTGTCTTTCAAATTTTCTGAATCGTATGTCTCAATGTGCTCTAAAAACTTTGACCTTGAGGTCAGTCTCGTAAAATTTTCATGCGTTGATGCTCTCTTAAGACTTCTACCCTCAAATGCCCCAATATCACTGAACTTGCTTTTATAATCCAGGCTTTCGTACTTTGGTGAAAAATTCTCACCTTCTCCTTTCTGCAGCGTCTTTCGGGCTTGTTTCCATTCTCGTAATTTATGTTCTTCCTCAGCAATTAATTTCAGTAGATCTACCCTATCGTTATCCCGCTCTTTATAATTTGTTCCCATATCAACTCTACTAATTTTATTTGTTCCTACACCCTTGGAACAGGTTGCGGTTTGGCGATGTAGATGTTGACTAGTCTGAGCATGCATTTCTTTAGTCCGCTTATGTTTTGGCTTAACTTTCATGGGTGACAATTGCTTTTGGTGTGTTCTTTTATGTTGGAATTGTTCCAGTCCTCGGTCGGAAACTTTAAGCTCGCATTGAATATTCAAGACGTTTGTCGTTCTGTTTACCACACTGTTTCGCTTCATCGCTAGAAATTTATCTTTCCTAGACATACGCTCAATAGCATCTCCCTTCCCATGGTCTAAACTATTAGAGTCTGCATATTTTTTGTTTCGGTGATGACGTGGAGCATGTAAAGCATTTCCGAATTTCATCTTACCAAACCGGAGAGATTCTTTAGTAGTACGAGGAACAGGGGCCAGCTGATCATCTCCTGCTGATTTATTTAGTCGATAATCTTTTTGTTGAGGGCTCGTCCAAAGTGGATTATTTACGCCAGAGTAATGAAAGCTGCAGTTATTGAAGGACGTAGGACTCACGTAAGGGTTGTAAGGAGAGTTCTGAAATCCCGGTAGAGGGAGATAAGGATTGTCCTGCATTGGATCTAAACACTCGGGATACTCGGGATTGTTCATTGGAGGTGCAGTTGCTGGTGGGGGGAAACAATTATTCGGAAACTGGGCATGATCTTCATGAACTTTTGGCTGCTCTGAGAAAGGTGAATCTTGAAACGTGGGTCGCGCTGTAGGTGGCGGTGGCCACCAATAATTGTTAAGTGGTGCAGCTGATGGTAAATAAGCTGATGCTGGAGCCATGGGGTACTGAGGATTTTGAGACATTGCTGTTTGTTGGTGTGGCGGATAAGGGGTATTTGGTTGCATAGCGAAGGTATTAGGGGGCGATGGGTAGTACCCCTTAGCTTGTGGTGAATACGCCGAAGGAGGCCCACGCGCATATAACGACTGGTTTTGCGTGTTAGGCGGCCGCGAATAGGAGGATGGAGGTGCAGGAGTATATTGGTGGTTTGGTACTTTAACGGGACCCCTAAATGGAGATGGAGGAACTGTCGGATACGGGGCCAGATTTTGAGCGTTATTTGGTCGTGGATGGGATGAGGCAGGTGCGGGAGTGTAAGGCACTCGGTTTTGCGGATATGGAGTTGGAGGTATTGCCGGTGTGTCTTGGTCATACCGTGGCCTAGGAAAATGTCCACGAGGTGGGGGTGGTGGTGCCGCATTATTTTGTTGCCATCCGGATACAGCTGTCCCAGGAGCTCGTGCAGGTTCATAGTCTTTCATTCCATGAGCAGTCCTGGGAGTTGAATTAAAATATGCTGTTCTTGAGCCTTGGTTGTATAACGACGTTGCGGGTGGAGTTGGGGCAAATATGGCGCTGTCCAACCGACGGGACTGGTAATTTGAGAAAACTGACGATGGTGCTGTATATTGGCCAGCTGGAAATGGTGCGTAAGAACTGTGAGTTTGTGGCCGACTACCAGCTGGTTGTAAAACATTGTTACCAAATGGTGCCCTATGCATTGTGCTCCGAGACCTGTGGTCTTCGGTTTTTATGACTTCCGGGTAAGGTAAAGGTGGTAAACCAAAGAGAATGGCAAATCCTTGAGTCAGGAACACTTAATTGGCTACAAATTTGATTTTACAAAACAAGTTGAAATCTCTCAGCCTTCATATAGTACTTGCTTGTACCAGACAAGACAATCCGGTTGAGAACATTATATTCTTACAATATTTAGGGCTGAAAGTCAAGAGTCAAGATAATGTCTTGACACTATGTTGCCAAAAGATTTTGATATAAATTTTAAGGAACCAAATTGTTGAGATTGTATACTACTAAAATTCCAATATTTTGCAGTGACAATAATAAAATTGTTTATGATAATTTCATTCTATGTCAAATGGACAAGCTACGCTTACGCTTACAAGCTGAATCTGACCACTTTGACAATTTTGACATTGCATTAATTTTTAAATCAATAATAAACGCAACGCCTTACACCGCAATCCGTGGCCACCGGCCAGTACACACAGTAGTGGCTGAAAAAATTAAATGTTGTTAAAATTTTAGTTTTTCGACCTTGCCCAGTGCAGTGCAGTGTCTGGAATTTTACAAAAATAACCCGAAATTCTCGATCTATTATCAATCTAATCTTCTCTACTAAAAAATTCAACGGTTCTGCTTGTTTTTAAATTAATAATAATTTTCTATTTCAATAATATTTTATTCGCATCCTAAAACTACACGTCTCATTTTCCAAAATAAAAAATAACATTGATCAAGTTAAAGTCACTCTCGCCCTCGCCTAAGGAATTTTCCAATCTGGAATGTTTTATTTCCAGGCATTTTATTGGAACAGTGCATGTCTCGTTTCTGTAGATTTACATTGAAAAAGCGCTGAATTCAAAGGGGTTGTGGAGTCCCTATAATGCTGCATAATATATTGGTTTGCTATAAGATTAGCTCCTTCTGGGTTAGAATGCATGGCACACACGTACTATAAAACAGGTGCATAATATAAAGCAACGTGCAATGTGTAGGCTTACAATTAGAGGTTTACTTGAAGCACATGGTAAAAAGGAATTAAATCTACCCTATAGGCAGGCAGCAGCAGGAACAGTGTAAGTTTGTAGTAAAGATACGCTAATTTTTGGAAAAAGTACATTGATTTTTTTTAATTTGGAAAAAATACAATGGCTGAATATGTCAATCGACGTATGGAAGATAAAATTCCATATTTGGAATTACTGAAGCTTACTGAATTATACGAACCTCAGGAAGTCAGGTAAATAAATAATTTGTTTTATATTTGATACAGGCATTATTCAGTAAATACTTCTTTTGTAAAATTGATGTGTTTTTGCATGGGATTAAAAATCAGTTGTAGTTAAATATTCTGCTGTTGACATATTGTGATTGGAAATATTACAGTGAATTGGTGCAACAGATTAGGGACTATGAATATAAAATTCAACGGAAGGAAAGGAGCTTGGAAGATTTTTTGAAATATGTACAGTTTCAAATTACAATACTGAATGGAATTCAAGCTCGACGGGAGGTAAGATTTATTATGAATATTTTAAATTTTTAAAGGAAACATTGGATTTGATTGGGTTTCGAATGTAAGAAATTTTTAATATAATAGGATGTGTAGCTTGGGAAAATGCGATTGTTTACATTGCATATTATGGGTATTTATTTCGTAGAAAGCCAACTATTTCCACAAAGTGGAACAAATTGAAGGAGCAATACGATCTCAGATCAGTTCATTGTTTGGAGTCGCAGCTTTGAAATTTCATAACCGGTTGGATTTTTGGTCTGCACGGATTAATTTTGCGAAATCGCAAGTGAGTCATTTTTAATGGACAAGGCAGGATTTTAATAGAAACATTTGGTTGGGGAATGATAGTTTTAAGATGGATTTTGACTTGTGGTTTTTAGAAATGGCCAAGTGCAGTCAGGAAGCATTTTGAGCAAGTAACTAAGCTTCTGGGGAAACAGTACCCTCAACTTTGGATTGAAGCGAGCAAGTATGAATGGTCTTTAAATCCACCCAAGAATATTGATGCGGCTAGAAAGATTTTGCAGTTGGGTCTGAGAGATAATCCAGACACGGAAGCTTTGTTTATTTCGGTAAGGAATAAGGGGTATGAGATTTGTATGATTTCAGTTTAAATGTAAGGTATTCAAAAATTGGCTGTATTAATGTATATGTAGGCATTTCGCCTGGAATTGGAATATGTCAGTGCTCTCGAGAGAAACCCAAAATTTCTGCATCAAGTGAGTTGTTATGTCTTACTGTAAAAGTTGGAAAATTTTAAAATTAGCATGAAATATTATTATTATATGTAATACTTGATAATTCTGTGCAGGTACTCGCCGAAGAAAGCGGAGACATGATTGTGAACAATCTAGCGTTAGCAAAAGTAATTTATAATGCTGCCAAAAAACACAGCAAAAAATCTGACCAGTTCTACCTGAAATTTTTTCTTGCATTGAGTGATGTAAACCCTGCTAAATCTCGTAAACTTTTGGAAGAAATCAAAACGTAAGTCACTATTTTCCTTTTTCCTGTGATGAATCCTCCAGATTGTTAAATTTCATTTACGTACTGATATTTCATTTTCACGTTTGTAAAATTATATAGAGACGCTGAAGCTGATCTATCAATTCGGCAGGAAAACTCAACAAAAAATCAAGAGCCTAGCTTGACGGAGATCGAAGAAAATGTGATTACACAATTTCAGAATTTCCAGCTGTTTTTCTCAAATTTATCAGATGTGAAGAAAGCACTCACGTCCGCCCAGCTTGTTGATAATACCTTATTTTGGACAAGATTGTTTCACATTTTGAGTTTAAAATATTTAAACTTAAAAATGAACGACTGGTTTCAGCTTTGCATGATTCCGAAGGAGTCTGATGTGATTATTCAATTACGACTTTGGGTTTTGAAATACTACAGTTTAGATTGTAAGAAGCAATTTAATATTTTTCTAGCCAGTCACATTCCCGACGTATTTAAACTTATAAACTAATTTTTATATGCCAGATTCATCCGGATTATCCAAGGCGAGAAAGTGGTATGAAAAGGTCCATAATATCTACCCAACATCGCCTCAAATTCATTTATCATTGGTAGACGTAGAAATGAATAATGTCCCTATTGATTTTCAACGTATCCAGCAGTACTTCGATCGTGTAATATTGCTCTACGGCAAAAATTCCATCGGTAAGGAAAACATGCTCCTCAAATATATTCAACATAATTTTTTCTTCTTTGCGTTCATGAAACTTACAAGGTTACAAGTTAAAAATATATTCAAAAATTTCCGCCCAGATACATGGCTAGCTTATATTCGTTTCGAGAGGAAATATCGTCCGAAGGAAAATAACCACTCAGTCATACACGCCCGGGCTCTTCGAGAATTGAATTCTGATTTGCAAGAAGCCTTCCGGATATCATTGTTGAAAGAAGCACAAAATAATTAGTTTTAGCTATTTTTATTTATTCCAGTAATATCTCTCTGTATTACTTGTGTACACCAAGCTTAAGTATATCCGTTGTTGCTTGAAGTTTTTTCAAGCCTTTTGTAAGTAATTTTTACATGCAAAAATTAATTGTTTCATAATCTCCCATCCTTGTCATGACAACAGCATTTTAAAATTAACTCCTTTCCACTATTTTTTGTCAAGTGATTTCTTGAATGGTACTCTCACTCTCACCATGTCACTTACATCACATCACAGCATTATCCTAAGAAATTAATATTGCTAATAACAAATTACAAATAACAGAAAACGAAAATAATACTTCTGTCAGTACATTTGACACATATATATTACGTTACATGATAATCGGGATTAAAATGAGAAATCCAACAAGCTCATTTTTAAAAAATAACACCATCTAGTATCTGAGAATGAAATAAGAACCTTATTACATCTTGCCGTCAGCCGTCCGGTCCTGCCTTTGTTATTTTTTCCTTGCGCCTGGAACTGATTATTTCAAGTTTTGCCGGTACGTCAAATTACCGGCACCGGTATAAAACAACCATATCGACCGTACACATTATACATCTATAGGATAATAGGATACAGGATAACTCTATTTTGTAGCTCGCTGCTTTACATACAGTATACCGAAACTCACAATCAGCGATCGAGTCATTCCTTGAGTTTGAGGTTTCTTTGAGTATACCTAATAGTTTATTTAAACCCAAGTTCTAATTCAGCGAATCCTGTCAATTGCATTGATATAGCTATACGGTTGACTTCCTATTTTTCCAGTTCCAGTCAGCAGTCGAGTCGCTGGGTGAACGAGAGAGAGTCGTTTGGGTTATACTTGCCGTTTGAGTTCTTCCGCATCACCATAATATAGCATTGCAATTAATATTAATACAAGCTTACAATCCTGAGTCAGCAGATTCTGAAGCAGAAGTCTTAGTTTGGTGGGGCTTTATTAAAGGTAAGAAAACGCCAAATTATTTATACCGATTTAAACAACTTATGTTATAGGTTATTTACAAAAGTCATAATAAAAGTTATTATCATTCAAAATATTAGTTTTGATAAAGTTTTTCATTGCGTAATGGTATACCCAATGAGATACATAATTAAAAATTAAGGCCCAGTCAAAATAGAAAGAGTGAATTAGTCTGCTTGATTTTACAGCTTGAAGGTTTATATAATATTCATATAAAATCCTTTGAACATAAAATTTGATTTCTTGTGGAAAAATCTTTGTTGCTATAGGCAACCATGTATGAGTAATATTAATCATTGCTACCCACTACTTTGAATGTTGTGACCTCTAACAGCTGTTTATTTTCCCACAGAAGACAGAAACAATAAGTGAGAAGAGTAACCTGTATTTACATTTCGTATCACCATGGCACGTTGGGTTCCATTAGAATCAAATCCAGAGGTATGGGTTTTCGTGTGAATGGCATGATGATAAGCGAAAAATTACAAAATCAATAAATGAGTACAGCTGAGCCTTTTGTAGCTGCATTGTGCATGCGGGAGCCACAATCAGTATCAGTATTGGCGAATGTCTCTAGTAGATAGTCTAATGGGATCAAGATTCTCAGATTCTGTCACAACTTGTATGTCTCTTGTGGGGAGAGGCACGCGGCTTCACCGAACGAACTCTGGAATGTACCTATATAGTATTTTTTGGTGCAGTCATGTGGGCTTTCTCTATTAGATAGAGGTGGTTGTATAAATGTACACTGATGGGTTTGAAGCGTCAGAGAAATCAATTAAGAATGTATTTTCTCATTAGATTTGGACCTTTTATAAAGAGTCACACACCAAAATATTCCAGTACACTTTTGGGTTCTTTTATTTACGTGCATGTACTAATTAGCTGATTTTGTATACTCAGCGATTTGAATGGTCGTTCTTTTGTTAACGAGTTTTTTAAGGCTGAACATGAGTATGCGGCTACAAAAGGTTCTCAAAATGCTGGGTATACCTGAATATATTATATGTAATACGTTCGAGTTGGGTTAATGAAGTTTGGTTTCTTTTTGGTTCCAGGTTCTCACCAAGGTAATTAGATTGGAGAATTCTGATGGAAAATGATAGCTAAGCTGAGAAAATTAATTAGATGATTTCTGGTTTTTGTAAATGTTTTCGCATTATTTGGTGCAACAGTATTCTAGAGTTCTGGGAGCCAAAACTGGTACTTGGGTGGATGTTTTTGCATTGGATGAAGATTCTCTGGCGGGGATTCCACCTCCAGTGGTTGCTGTCATCCTTTTATTTCCCATTTCTGAACAGTATGATCAGTATTGCAAGGAGCAGGACGAGCTTGTGAAGGAAAAGGGCCAAGATCATCCTTCAGATTTGTTCTACCTCAAACAATGTGTTCCCAATGCGTGTGGGACTGTGGGCATTCTTCATGCTCTTGCTAATAACTCCAATCAGTAAGTTTTTGTGCAATGAGATTTTCTGTAGTTTCGTTACAATATTTTTAAGTAGAATTTTTGGTGTCTATAGAGTGGAATTGGTTGACGGAATCTTGAAGGAGTTTATTACTGAAACTTCGGGTTTGACTCCCCAAGAGAGAGGATTGGCTTTGGCAAACTCCGAGAAGCTTGCCCAAGTTCATGAAAAAATCGCTGAAGAAGGACAAACGTCTGCTCCAGACCCAGAGGAACAACTTGTAACGCATTTTGTAGCTTTGATTCATAAAGGTGGAAACCTGTACGAGTTAGATGGACGGCGAGTCGGCCCCATTAATCATGGACCAACGACACCAGAAAATCTGTTGAAGGTACGAACCAAGATTGGAATGATGTAATGAATTAGTTACAATTTTATTTATTTCATCTCAATTTTTTCTAGGATGCGGCCAAGGTATGCCAGAGCCGAATGGCTCGAGATCCCACGGAATATCGTTTTACGGTTGTTGCTCTCACGACAGCATCTGTGTAGTACAGCTACTGTACCAATGGTCTTGATCTCAACTGCTGCAAAAAAGCATGTTGGTTTGATGAATTCATGAATTGTATTGTCTCGCATTGAATGTATTTATTCCTTCAGCTATTATTCACCCATGAGTCTGAAGTCGTTCTTGTTAGCTGCTATCTAAATTGTTTTCCAATTTTCACGTAAGTCATCTTGATTGAATGTAGAAACTAGACAGGTAATACAGAAGTAGTAGTAAACAACATTTCAAGTTAATTTTTCTCTTTAGTGTTGAGTGGTTCCTTATGAATTGCATCCATTCAAGCTTTAAATGTTCGTTTATCTTTCACTGAAACGTAAAGACTTGTATCCAAAATATTTAGCCTTTTAATTCCAGTACTTCTATTGAGTGGTCACCAGTGGTTTACTGCTCAATAATTATTGATTGTTGTGGTCAACGTCCTGGACTTTGTGATGGAATTGCCTCTGATTTTGAATAAATGCTTAATATTTTGCCACTAGCTAATTTTTCCATTCTGCCCACGTTCATTCTGTTTCTTTATCATACTTGAGATATCAGATGTCAGTAATGTGTGCAAATTGTTAGTTTCCATAATCGTTCCACCCTAATAAAAAGTCAATATCGGGCATAAAATTGACAAGCGTATCGTCGGGTAAATTCCAATAGGGGCTATAATTTTGTTTTTCCCATAACGTTACGAAAATTGTAGCCGATTTTGGAATTTACCCGACGCCCGACGGTATGCAGTATGAGTATGCTCTCGGACGGAGGTTATTCAGTATTCAGTTCATCCATTAAATATAACTTTTCTAATGGGCATATGCATAATCAATGATTGTCATTAAGTCACAACTTATTTTAACTAACGCAGCGGTTACCATTAATTAGATGATGGCAACTAAAGACTTGTAGATTATTCGTTACAACTGATGACTCGTTCCGCAATTATAGCTTGTAGTGCACTGAATATATCAATTTAATAATTAACAATAATAGTAGTGTGTTGTATACATACAAGTGCATACCTACCTAGCCCAGCTCCTACCTATGCCCATACAAAAACAAGTAATAGTCACGATCACGACAAATACCACTTATTTGCTTGTTGCAGTCTAATTCTAATTACGTAATTACACCAGGAACAAATGGTTCAAAAATGATAAATATGTTTATTCGTCACATTGATTTGAAACGAACTTGTACACCCTAGAGGTCCCAGTTGGTTAAGTACTGATATTTTTGAAAATAGGCCATTTAATAATTATGCCGTCGAGGTTCACCATGTTTTTCATCAAAGTTGAATGTATATAGACGAATCAATTTAAAAGAGAGGACTTCTTTTATGCCCGTCTTTTATAGTGCCCTCTTCTTTTTCCCTGAGTAACTTTTCGTACGCTTGCTCAACATTCAGTTTAGAAATACGATCCAGCTCCTCTTGTCTCTCCCGTTCCACTGGATGAATTCCTCTCCTTGGTTTTAAACCTTTTTTCTCTATCACTTTAGATGTCCAACGCTGCCGCCGATGCCAATCATCATCCATACACACATTAGTGTTTCCTCGTATATTTGTTCCATTCAAACTCAATGAGGATTTGTTACTAGCCCGACCAAATGGTTTTTGACAGTCAAGTAAAGAATTCGGACTGGCAAAGTCTGACTTGTACAAAGATTGAGGTGACTTTTTTACATCATCGGTACCAGGGTCAGGGCTAGATCTAACGAAATCTAAAGCTTCAGATCTATGTTGATGACTCCAAGGATACTTAACTAAGTTATTTGCTTTCATGGATGACTCCGAAGCTCCTCCACTACCTCCTAGATTATCACCACTAGAAGTGGGAGGTTCGAATAGAATAGAAGACTTGTTCTTGCCGGCCCACGGCCATTGCGTGCAAGGGGCTTTTTGAGGCTTCCTTCTTCTGCCCAATCCCGTTGGCATGGGAAGAATGGGGTACTTACCTCCAATTTTAATCACTAAATGGTCTAAATCGTCAATAGATGCATTCTTGCTGACATCACAGGTGGTGAAACCCGGTCCAGAATCTATAGGATTTTAGCATTTTTTTTACTTAATTTGGAATTATTATTTTTTTAAATTTAATTTTAACGAAAAGGCCAGCTTCATACCCAGCTTCACTATGGGTGGTTCGGCTTGATTGGGCTCCGTCGACGCAGACGTTTCTATTTCCGCCATCCTCTTTCTTTGTTTGATTTCCTAAGTTTAAAGCACACGTACAAAGTCCCGCAGTACCTAATGATACTGGAACAGCAGCAAGTAACAAATTATCAGGGTCTCAATTTGATGCGAATATTTTCCAATTTCCAATACTAGAACAGAAGAGATAAATATGAAACACCGTGTCTCTTATAAACCTGCCCCCAAAGCTGGTCTTACTAATGGGCAGTACGGATAATATTCCGATTCTGTTTAAGCATTTAATTCATTTATCTCGGATCAGAAATAATAGCTCATTCGTATTTGCGTTGCAGTTTGCGCTGTTTGCAGTTGCTGATGAGGCACGGAGTATCGAATTATTGAATTATCACGTTTGCATCTGCGGCCGATCATGTACCTATAATATCATAATAATCCGTGTTGAAAATTACAATTCAGATTTTGAGATATAGGCTGCTAAATTTAAAGGTATCTAGTACCAACTGACTCACTCTCACTCTCGTCTCGACTATGGCATCATTGATATCATTATTGCATGAATTGTGATTTGTGATTGTAAATGTATTTGAAATAATTAGCAATATATTTAGCATACATACTTTAACGGACTTCCTTCAGTTAGTTCAGTTACTTGTTTCTGTCGTTACCTGGCCTATCTCATTTCCTATTCCTTATCAATGAATTGTTATACATACTCCTAGAGTGTGCTAATTCCTGATCTTGAATCCTCTTGATGTCCTCCTGAATCCTGACCCTGACTGATTGATTCTTGACTCCTGGCCTTATTTTAAAGTGTCTGATATGATCCTGTTTAGCGAAGCGAAGTAACTTTTTAAGTGGTTCTTTCACTTCTTCCCCCTTTCCCCCGCATTTAATTTTTTGTACAGTAAAAATTTTGTGCATTGCATCAAGCAAAGTTAAAAAAATCAGATTTTAATATAGACTATAGACTGTATGCTCTATCTCTATACTAAAGAGGATAGGTACACACAGATGATTGAGATGATAGAGATTTACTAAAAAGAGTCTTTTGACTTGCTTTCATGTAATAATAAAATTTATTATGATTTAATCATCAATAAAATTCTGTCTGCGTAAATATTTTTTAATCAATATTCTTAGGATACCGTAATATTTATTTTTTTCCGCACAAACAAGAAAACTACATCAGATGTATGTTGCTATTTCATTTTTCCTGAATTTAAAAAAAAATGACAACAGCGCTCCGCCCCTTTACAAGATGCAGAGATGGCATTTTGCCAAACGCACGTCAGCTCGTACTTAACTGACAATATGAGGTCACACAAGTCCTGGACAGCATAATAGTTGAAACGGGGTCAGATCGATTGGATCTAATTTACGTGATACAATGAAGGTAAAAATGTAAACAATATGGAACGTAGAAAGAATTTAGTTTATTTCAAAACATAATAATAACAATAAAATTATTTTTTACGCCAGTGCAGCGCAGCGGGGTAAAAAACAGCAAACATCATGGAATAACCACATACCACACCACAAACTACTGTCAAAATAGTTGACATTTGTCAAAATCCTTTTCACAAAAGAAGGTTTGCATCCGAACTCTCTTCAATAGCATCTGCCTTCAGTGCGAAGTGACAATCTCCAAAGCTGGTTCGGATCGTTGTTATTACAGATGGCAACCGTGGCGGAGGCATTAGGACTGTATGATAAATACGATATTATTATGTATCATATTTTGGTTCTTCCATCCAAATTCACTTTGTCAACTCAACTCTAACCTCTAACGAAAACAGTAAAATTTATTTGCAACTCAATTCTTACCCGTTGTTTACTAGGCAAAACCTTGTAGCTACATTGGCGATTCTTCCTAAAAGCTGATTATCACCAGATGGAACCACATACCACTTATGGCTGTTTGTATTCTCTCCTTTGTAATCCTGTGGAATGACCAACAAAACATGAATAAACCACTTTTCCTCACTGTTATCATTTCAGAATTTTAATAATAATGTATTAACAATAACATATACCAAAGTTTTTGAACGATTAGCGAAAACAGCGAACTATAAATAACTTACTCCTAAAATGACAGTTTGCACTCCATCCTTTATTACCACATCCAGTAACTGGGGATGCTTGTCTTTAATATTTACTGTCTTCGATGATTCAACAATGTAATCAATCCAATCCCATGGCTGGACTTCAGCAAATAAGTTTACAATGTTTGTACCTAAAACCACACGAAAAAATCACAACATTTATTATTTTTTAAGCTACACCATTCCAAACAACCTGTGAAAATTCATGAGTGAAAGTTACTTGGCTCACCGCCCGAAACAGTCCTCGCAATGAATCTTTGGGCTGGACTATTTATACTAAATTGCTCCACCGATACAGAACCATCCAAGCTTGCTATAAGTGACACATTTTTCTATTAAAAAAAGAGCGATACAATTTTTAGCATCCAAACTATTGACTATAGATTAACTACCCCCCCCCCAAATAATAGGTTCCCTTCGTTTATTCTCATTACAGCATTATCCGCCAGTGAGTCAACTGTGTAGATATCTCCAGACGTGATTGCCCACGTCGCGTGCCAACAATTTAGCAACGCCACCAAACAAAGTAAAAATCTTGAAGGCCTCATTTTTCTGGAATTTTTTTGAAACCAAAGCAGGGATTAAGCTGTTTCGATGATTTCACTCGAACTTGTCAAAATCCTCTTATCCTCTAAATTATAACTTACTACTGTACGGAGTCTACTAGTGTTCTACTGCGGAGTCGACTGAAAATAATTCAATATCATTCTATAAAATAATAATTTACTATCATAATTACGAATCAATAATCTCTCAACTAATAAAGTCATCAATCATCCCCCCTTTCTTTGAATGATATACAAAAACTTCAATTTCACCATTACCTCATTAACGTAATCATAGAAGTAGATAGCTTATCTATTTATTTTCTACTTCAACACACATTTCTACGCATTTTAGCTGGCCGTTGGTCAAATTTCCTTTACAAATCATGTTTTTATCATAAGGAAAACTTGGCATATTTCATATTCTCACAGCGTCATTGCTTGTCCAAAAACAGCCCGAGTAACTGCTATGCATTATACATAAAAGAAAGAATATGCAATAGATATATAGCTAGCAATCTTAAGTTACATTTATATTTACTGGAACGGTCTTGCTTTACTTGCAATTATTTATTATTCAAATTATATCGCAAATACAGCATTTTTAGTTCTGGCTGTGGCAATAAACTATGTAAACGTTTTTATTTAGATGATTGTGAGACTTTCTCCCTGGTACACTTAGGGTGTGAAGCACTACATGAAAAAAGCCGTACGGAGAAAGGTACACAATCCTTGCAGAGCGCGGTATATGTGAAAAACACGTTTCCTTGTTTCAGCTTTTTTCTTTTTTAATTAGTGTTTCTGCACCAGCGAGCATTCGAGCATGTGTCTGTATATGGTTTCATTTTTAATCAGTTTTAAAAGCGATTCCTACAATTTTGGAGAAACTAACAATTAACTTGATTTTATTAAATTCAGGTCTGATTTTGTTATTTTGATATAGGATAGCGTGTATATAATGTTCCCTAACTCCGGGGGGAAAATGGATAGGAAAGTGTTTGAAAATAAATATTTAAATCCACTTTACGTCAAATTAAATCAGAATGGAACGGCTAGCTCAGAAATGTTAGACGATACGGATTATGAATCTTTGGTGAATTTTATGAAATGCTCCTTCCCCAGAACGTTTAAAATACACCGGGACTTTGACGAGACAATGAAAAGGGTAAGTTTGAACTAAAGGTGGCTCGTGTTGACTCGTATATAATGCGAGAAAATAATTGCGATAAAAATAAGTGGTTGGAATTTATGATTAGCTGTGTTTGATAAAAATAATGTAGGGGTGTTCTTTCATATACGGGCGGAGAGGGTAGACGATATACGGGCGGTGCGATCATATACGGGCGGCGCGATCATATACGGGCG